>CM064523.1:6801349-6953522 GCA_032716605.1 Paralithodes platypus
CGCACTGTGCCTCCCTTCATTTAATAATTCCCCTCTTTTCTAGCTCCCCCTCCCATCTTTCCCACCCCCTCTCTCTCCTCCTCACACCCACTCCCATCATCTGCATGCCCTATTATAAAATGTATCAGGATCGTGAGAGAATGCGGCTCTCTCTGTTAATGTTGCCGGAGAAGTTTTTAAATCTTCCTGTTTGACTTGGGAGTTTTAGAGGTGGAGAATGGTCGGCAGCTGGTGTGAAAGAGAGAGAGAGAGAGAGAGAGAGAGAGAGAGAGAGAGAGAGAGAGAGAGAGAGAGAGAGAGAGAGAGAGAGAGAGAGAGAGAGAGAGACCATTACTGTTTACACCTGTTTAATAACAATAAAACTAATTTGGACCCCCCTTCCTGCCTCCCTCATTCTCTCCCACTTTCCCTCTTCTATTTCGCCATTCTCTCACCTCATCTCTATTATAGGCCTACATGCTGCCCATTAAGGAGCCCTGAAATAAACCCTCTCAGGACGGGGGCAGTTACTTTTTTTGTTTGGGGGGGGGGGGTCATCACATTAAGATTTTACTATTTTTGTGAAGGATTTATGATAATCAACGATTATTCTGGCTATCATCAGACGATTATACTTTGTTTAGGAAGGATTTATGATAATCAACTAATGTATTAAGATATACTACACAGATGTCCATCCTAAGCTGTAGAAAATCGTCTTATAATAGCCAGAATATAAGGAATAATCGTGTCACCTGTATATAAGAACATATGAAAATGGGAGTCTGCAGAAAGCCGATTGGCCCAAACAAGGCAGATCCTTCTCACACCCAACCCCAATTATAAGGCCTACTGAAGTGGTTAAAACTCTCATTATAAAGTAATCTGTGGCTTTATGCTCTTTTTCCCCCCACTACGGTACCTCTATCTTGCTTCCTATAAACCTCCTCGTAAGAATTATGCTCTTTTTCCCCCCCACTACGGTACCTCTATCTTGCTTCCTATAAACCTCCTCGTAAGAATTCGTAGACTTTTTGTGTTATAATTATTTCCAGCTCTTCCCTTCCTTAGCTCTTCTAATACAGGAGTCCTTTCTTTACCGTGGCATTATGATCGTGCAAAAAAAAGAAAAATTTAACACCCCTTAGTTATGACACGGTATTTTAAAGTTGAATTATGTTTTTAAGTTAACAAGCAAAACAGTCACTGTATTCAAAGATTTAATTATCTAATTTTGTCACATTTTCATTATCTCACACTTTCCCATGCTCCCTCGTGTCTCTTATTATCTTTAATTACTCCCTTTCTCTTGTCTCTTCCACTTTCCCTCTTTCATTATACTTGGTCTCTTCCACTTTCCCTCTTTCATTATACTTGCTCCCTCTCTCTCGTTGGCTTTCCCAATCATATTTCAATAATTGTTGCGCACATAAGTTCATTCACTTTTAGTGATATTGGGTGTGGGAGTTAACATAATTAACACATAATTTATATAACCATATTTCTTATTTAATATATTGAAATTTGTATACGGTACCGGTACATGAATATTTTACAGTGGCTGCATTTGCATACTGACAAACATAAGAGAGCCCATAAATGGCAAGAGTGACTAGACATGTACAGTTGCCCACATAAGTGCTGTTCCTCATCGTGATTTTATGTATACAAGTAAAATAGTATGAATGGGTTGCGAGTGTGGTTTCTTTTGATAATCAGTTAACTAGTCAGATGAGTTAACCACTGTATGGGAAACTATACGCTCGTAATTCAAATATGTGCATTATATTATTTCCATGTAGAGGGTCACCGAGAGGAACCGAACTTCTATGGCCAACTGTACATTAGAAGTTAATTGCATATTGTTTCAACACTATAAAAAACGAGTCTTAATTTACCTTCGAACAATGTATCGTTCTAGTTCTTAATTGATTGCAATTTTTTGGTTGTATCTTCTGTCTCTCTCTTCATTAACCCCTTCTGTACCGGCGACGTCTTTTGTATTTTATTCTAGCTATATTTATTCTGTGAACAGAATTGGCTACGGCCTGAACATATTTATACTGAACAATGTACAAATTTATCGCGATGCAGAGTCTTGTGGGTGTTCATTTTTACCTTGATGGAGGTCTTGGGAGCAAACTAAAAACCTCCCCTTAATGGGGATGGGCCGGTTTTCTGGACCACTTTCTCCCTCATGTTTATCCCCATTAGTTTTCAGATGTTAAGATGTTTGCCCCATTAGTTAGTCGATTTTAAAACCTTTCGCCCCATTTCTTCGTCAATATTTAGACCTTTCGTGCTATTTAGGTGTCAATTGTTTCCCTAGCGAACGATAGTGAGCCTGTAATGTTGAAAGAATTGGCCTTCGGCCGGAAACTTTTCTACCGAAAAATGTACAAATTAATCTAGAAGGGGGATCTAATGGATGTTTTTGTTTTGTTTTTTGATGGAGGTCTAGGGAGGAAACTAGAAAAATAATGAATTCATGCAAAAATCGCCCAAAAAGTGAACCATCTCCCCTTAAATAAAACTTAATCTGCTTCTCTTACTTACCTAGTTCTTGTATTTTGTTCTAGCTCTCTTCCTCTGTGTCTCTTCCACTTCTCTACTGCTCTTATCCACCCGACTTCTCTTACTACCCTACCTCTTCTAGTATTTTATCTATTATACCTGTCTATCTACTACTTCCTCTCCTCCCTGTCTCTCTCTCTCTCTCTCTCTCTCTCTCTCTCTCTCTCTCTCTCTCTCTCTCTCCACTTCCTGCCTCTTCCACCCTTCTCTCTCTCATTGTTTTCCTTTAATTATCTTACTTCTCTTTTTGTTCTAACCTTAATACCCTCCTCCTATACTCCCCTGTCTCTCTCCCTCCCCTTCTCCCTCCTATACTCCCCTGTCTGCCTCCCCCCCTTCCCCCTCCAATACTTCCCTGTCTGGCCTCCCTCCACCTTCTCCTCTAATTCCCTGTCTGTCTCTCTCCACCCCTTCCCCCCTCCATACTTCCCTGTCTGCCTCCCTCCCCTTCCCCCTCCAATACTTCCCTGTCTGCCTCCCTCCCCTTCCCCCTCCTATACTTCCCTGTCTGTCTCCCTCCCCTTCCCCCCTCCTATACTTTCCCTGTTCTCTCTCCCTCCCCTTTTCCCCCCTCCTATACTTCCCTGTCTGTCTCCCTCCCCTTCCCCCTCCTATACTTCCCTGTCTGCCTCCCTCCCCTTCCCCCTCCTATACTTCCCTGTCTGTCTCCCCTCCCTCCCCTTTCCCCCCTCCTATACTTCCCTGTCTGTCTCCCTCCCCTTCCCCCTCCTATACTTCCCTGTCTGTCTCCCGCCCTTCCCCTCCTATACTTCCCTGTCTGTCCCCTCCTCCCCTTCCCCCTCCAATACTTCCCCTGTCTGCCCCCTCCCTTCCCCCTCCTATACTTCCCTGTCTGCCTCCCCCTCCCCTTCCCCCTCCTATACTTCCCTGTCTGCCTCCCCCCCCCTTCCCCTCCTATATCTTCCCTGTCTGTGTGCCTCCCTCCCCTCTTCCCCCTCCTATACTTCCCTGTCTGTCTCCCTCCCCTTCCCCTCCTATACTCCCCGTCTGTCTCCCTCCCCGGCCCCCTCCTATACTCTCCCTGTCTGTCTCCCTCCCCCTTCCCCCTCCATATCCCCCTGTCTCCCTCCCCTTCCCCCCTTCCTATAACTTCCCTGTCTGTCTCCCTCCTCCCCTTCCCTCTCCTATGCTTCCCTTGCCTGCCTCCCTCCCCTTCCCCTCCTATACTTCCTGTCCGTATCCCATCCCCTTCCCCCCTCCCTCCTATACTTCCCTGTCTGTCTCCCTCCTCCCATTCCACCCTCCTATACCTTCCCTGTCTGTCTCCCTCCCTACCCTCTCCTATGCTTTCCCTGCCTCTGCCTCCCTCCCCCTTCCCCCTCCTATACTTCCCCGGTCTGTCTCCCTCCCCTTCCCCCCTCCTATACTTCCCTGTCTGGTCTCCCTCCCCTTTCCCCCTCCTATACTTCCCTGTCTGTCTCCCTCCTCCCCTTCCCCCTCCCTATACTCCCCCTGTCTTTACCCTCCCCTTCCCCCTCCTATACTTCCATGTCTGTCTCCCTCTCCCTTTGTCCCCCTCCTATACTCCCCTGTCTGTCTCCCTCCCCTTCCCCCTCCTATACTTCCCTGTCTGTCTCCCTCCCCTTCCCCCTCCCCTACTACCCTGTCTGTCTCCATCCCTTTCATCCCCCTCCTATACTTCCCTGTCTGTCTCCCTCCCTTCCCCCTCCTATACCCCCCTGTCGTCTCCCTCCCCTTCCCTCTCCTATGCTACCCTGTCTGCCTCCCTCCCCTTCCCCCTCCTATACTTCCCTGTCTGTCTCCCTCCCCTTCCCCCTCCTATACTTCCCTGTCTGTCTCCCTCCCCTTCCCCCTCCTATACTTCCCTCTCTGGCTCCCTCCCCTTTCCCCTCCTATACTTCCCTGTCTGCCTCCCCCCCTTCCCGCTCCAATACTCCCCTGTCTGCCTCCCTCCCCTTCCCCCTCCTATACTTCCCTGTCTGTCTCCCTCCCCTCCCCTTCCCCATCCTATACTTCCCTGTCTGTCTCCCTCCCCCTTCCCCCACCTTTACTCCCCTGTCTGCCTCCCTCCCCTTCCCCCTCTTATAATTTCACTGTCTGTCTCCCTCCCCTTCCCCCTCCTATACTTCCCTGTCTGTCTCCCTCCCCTTCCCCCTCCTATACTTCCCTGTCTGTCTCCCTCCCCTTCCCCCTCCTATGCTTCCCTGCCTGCCTCCCTCCCTCCCCTTCCTCCTCCTATGCTTCCCTGTCTGCCTCCCTCCCCTTCCTCCTCTTATACTCCCCTGTGTGCCTCTCTCCCCTTCCTCCTCCTATACTCCCCTGTCTGCCTCTCTCCCCTTCCTCCTCCTATACTCCCCTGTCTGCCTCTCTCCCCTTCCTCCTCCTATACTCCCCTGTCTGTCTGTCTCTCTCCCCTTCCCCCTCCTATACTCCCCTGTCTGCCTCTCTCCCCTTCCCCCTCCTATACTCCCCTGTCTGCCTCCCTCCCCTTCCCCCTTATAATCTCCTGCCTGCCCTCTTCCCTGCCTGCCTACCTCTCTCCCTTTTCCCTACTATACTCCCCTGCCTGCCTATCTGCCTCTCTCCCTTTCCCCCTCCTATACTCCCCTGCCTCTCTCCCTTTCCCCCTCCTATACTCCCCTGCCTCTCTCCCTCCCCTTCCCCCTCCCTGCCTGCCTCCCTGCCTGCCTGCCTACTGCCCTGCCTGCCTACTGCCCTGCCTGCCTACTGCCCTGCCTGCTGCCCTATACATCTCCAAGACAGCCTATAATCAAGGAGAAAGTGCCCTACCCACGCTTAACCTTAGTCACAGTCGGCCAACACACCGCCGCCGCCACACCGCTGACCATGACCATTGCAACACGGTCGTAGGGAAACGGGGCAAGTCGGCCACACTCCCAAACGGCCATAACCAATACGGCCACACTCCCAAACGGCCACACTACTAGACGGCCACACTTCCACCTCCTATTAATTTCACTACACTAAACAAGCACACTACACATCATTCCCATACACAAAAAAAAAAAAAAAAAAAAAAAAAAAAAAAAAATCGTTTAACGTTAACGGAGAAACCTTTTTCAGGCTCCACACACATTTTCGTCGCAAATCCATTTCAACTGCTCTTACCCGTGACTTTCAATTATTATGCCATATCAGAGTTTCACATCCATACATCAATGTCGCCACCAGCACACCCTCATGCAATCCTCTCGCTGCTTCCACAACCAAAATGATTAGTTTTCTGACAACGTTTCTCGTTATCTGTGTAATGTTTAAGTTAATGCAAGTTTTCCTCAACAATCTTCATGTTTTTATTACCCCGTGATTATTACTATTTTTTTCACGTGGTAGTGTCGACTTTTAGGAGTATGACGCGTTTTGACAGTGTGTTCTGGCTATCATTAGACTATTTTATTCATAATAACAAGGGTCTATGAAAGTCAGAGGGTTAACTGAGATGGCTTTTACCTTGTTTGTTCCCACAGATCCTTCTTAAGCTGCATAAAATCGTCTAATGAGAGCCAGAATAAACTGTTAAAATGCGTCATCATCCTCAAGGAGATAACCCTTTCTGTACCGGCGACATGTTTTTTATTATATTCTTGCTATATTTAGACGATTTTGAGTAGTTTTAGAAGGATCTGGGGTAGTCAATAGGGTTAAGTGAGATAGTTCGAACACTTAATGGCTGTAGGCCCTTTGTCAACTGAATAAAATCGTCTAATAATAGCCAGAATAAAGTTAAAAGGACGGCACCGGTACTAACTGGGTTAACGTCACTCTCTCCAAATTTAAAACCAATATTGATAGGGCATTTGGTAAGATATTGATTTTGCGTGTGCCAATGATAATGCGACCGTGAAGTGGCATTTACGAGTATAATATAATGTTTTTTGTTATAGTTTACCATCAAGGGGTTGGGTTAATATATTACCTAAATTTCATTGGGGGTGTTTGGTGTTGTGGTGAAATTAATAACATCTAGATAAATATATTTATGTAGTTATTATTGTTTTAGTTTCCTCCCTAGACCTCCATCAAGCTTATTAAATAATCCTCAAGATCCCCCTTCGAGATAAATTTGAAAAAATTTCGGTAAAAGAATGTCCCGGCCTAGGGCCGGTTCCTCCAAAATTACTGGCTCGCTATTTTTCGCCAAGAAAACAATTGACACCTAAATGGCACGAAAAGTCTTGATATTGATGAAGATATGGGACGACAGGTCTTAATATCGACAAACTAATGGGGCGAACGTTTTTAAATGTCAAAACTACTGGGGCTAAATATGAGGGAGATGGAGGTCCATAAAAAGCGAGTACTACCCCCTTAAGCTTGATGGAGGTCTAGCGAGGAAAGATATAAATAAATAAATAAACACACTGTTAAATATATAGACCAGAACATCGACCTTACCCTCCCAAAATAATCCACTATCGACTTTGGCAGATACCATAAACCCACATTCGATATTCGACACGGTCCAACTATCTAAGCCAACGTAATAATTAGGTTTTTACTGCACACACACACACACACACACACACAAACACAAACACAAACACACACACACACACGCACACTTCAATTAACTTTTTACTGATTGTCAAGTTATATTGAACACATCTTTTTTGTGGATTGCTCTAAAATACACAAACTCACTGTCTCTCTCTCTCTCTCTCTCTCTCTCTCTCTCTCTCTATATATATATATATATATATATATATATATATATATGCGTGGGTGTTCCATCATAATCTTAAATATATGAAGTATCAATTGGAATTTTCTCATTTCAAATATGATAGGCCTTAACCCCTTCTGTACCATGGACATCCTGGCTACTACTAATCGATTGTATTCAGTTTAGGAAGGACCTCTAGCAATTATATGGCTCTGAAATATCTCAACCAACCTTTTTTACTATCACAGATCCTTCCTAAGCTTCAAGAAATCTTCTAAATATAGCTAGAATACAATATAACATTCAGTACCGGTGGTGACGTCCTTTTCATCATATTCAGGCAGCTTGAAGGACTAAAGTTCTCGCAGAGAGGCTCCAGTCCTGACGTTATTGTTGACTTACAGTGTGCTGGCTTAATAATCCAATAGGGTTGATAGCCTCTGAAGTCCTATATTAACTAAATCTGGCAACTATTAGACGATTTTATCCAGTCTAGGAAAGACGTCTACCCATCAAAAGTCTACAGACTCTCAAGTAATCCTTTTAGCTAGCATTCCTAAGCTTCATAAAAATCTTCTGAACGTAGCTGAAATCAAATAAACAGATGAAACACTGGTACCAAAAGGGTTAACACTTTCTGCACGATGACGCTTTTGTTCATTTCCATCTGGCTCTGTTTAGAGATAATACAGTATACATGTTTAGAGACCACAATACCAGAGCAAGGTGTCTGAAGAAAGCCGAGTCCTTTCTGTTTAGTCTTTATTATTGTATATGCAAAGGTAAAATTGTGGATTATAATTATTAACCCTTTCAAGCTCCAATACACCTTTTTATTCTGTTTTGTGGGTACTATTAGACGATTTTATTCAGATTAGTAACATTATATGAACGTCAAAGGGTTGATTGAGATAGTATTTACCCTTTTAATACCCACATATCCTTCCTAAGCTGCATAAAATCGTCTAATGATAGCCAAAATAAACTGCTAAAACGCGTCAGAGCTACAAGGGGTTAATGTCTTTGAAAGTGATAAAATGGCCAAAACAATGCTAGTTCAAGTTAATTTGCTTGCATTCCTGCTCATATATATTCAACTCTTCAAACAAAATAGCTCCAGTTTGACACCAGAGATCGGCTAACCTCCACCACATCCATGCCACTGGGTGTCACTACCCTCTGTTCCAATTATGTAAGCCAGACATCGTGATCCCTAACCTCTATAACTCTAAAAAGGCCAGATCTAATGGGCTGTAAATGTCCATACTTATTTCCTTGGCTGGTATAAATATTAGTTCAATTATTATAGTCGTTTGTGAGTTATAGAGGTTAATGTTCAAGAGTGTTGGCCTACTTATTTGGAACATGGTATAGCCTCTAATATGTCCACACTCATGATAAACAGTCGGCAACAACGGGTATAGGATGTATATGTTAATTTGTGGTCTAAATTCTGCATCATTAAGGGGAGAATTTAATGTTATTCATTTATTTAATTATCATTTCCGTAGACCTCAATCAAGCAAGACAGTCAGGACGATTGCCCATGCTTTAACCAACTCTACGACGGCGTGATAAAGGATACTTAACCTTTTAATATTTGTATTAAGAAGAAAGGAAATCCTACTTGGAAAATATATTTCAATTCATACACAAGTCGTAGGATCCTATTTCCAGGATACCATACAGGGATTTATACAAGTACCTCCACGCAACTCAGGTTGCAATTGATATCCTTTATTAGGTGTAGCCTTTTCATGGGTATAGACGTCCTTCCTAAGCTAAAGAAAATCGTCTAATAACAGTCAAAATATAATGCAAAGGACGTCACCTGTACTGAATGGGTTAACTGGGCCTTATAAGGACTCTCTTTTGGGAATATATATTATATACCCTTTCTGCACGATGAAGTATAATTCGTCTGATTCTGGGTACCACTAGAAGATTTGCATGAGATCTAGAACTCAGAGGGGTAAATCATATCTTATTAAACAATTTTTATTTTATTATTTATTTATTTATATTTTTTTTCTGTATCAACCTTGGCATTGTAGGCTGTTCAGAAGCCTGTAACTCTTATGAGGCCCCGAGATTATCAAATTGAAGCTTCGTGATGTTGGGTGCTTCAATTGTGTCGCACTAGATGGTCTTAGTGGAGCTTCAAGGTGTTGGTTGCTTCCTTTCTGGATAATATTCTTTCTCAACATGCATACAATCGTCTAATGTTAGTCAACATAAGAAGAAAATAGAAAACAAAATTGTCATTGTACGCCTTTGCCATTGATATCACTGATCACCTGACTCTTCTTGGCTTTATATTAAGGGGAGGTTTTGCGGTTTTCTGGACCCCCTTCTCCCTCATGTAAGCCCCAATAGTTTTGAGATTGTAAGATGTTCCTCCCCATTAGTATAGCGATGTTAAGACCTTTCACCCCATATCTTTGCCAATATTAATACCTTTCGTGCCATTATTTCCTGGTGAGAGAAAGCAAGTCTGTAATTTAGGAGGAACCGGCCCTGGCCGCGGGATTTTTCTACCGAAAAATGCACAAATTTATCTCGAAGGAGGGTCTTGTGGGTGTTTCTCTTTGACGTTTGATGGAGGTCTAGGGGGAGAAAATAAACATATATCGCTTTTAGTCGAATTCGGGGAGTCTTGGCAGAACGGGGTCTCAAGTTCTCTATTATGTCGCCTTCTTTTGATGCTACCACGTCCTAATTGATGTGTGAACTTGGACTGATCTATATATCACTGTTATCTTCCTCGGTTTCTCTATTCCTTTATTTCTATCGATCCATCAATCTATTATAAATGACATAGGTAGCCTAATCATAAAGCATATCGACAAGAAATATATATCAACTAGGACATACTGCTGACGTATTACAAAAAAACGTCCTTTCCCCCTCCATCAAAATACGTGTCAGTTTCACCTCCAGATCTCACAACTCTCTTTTACACTCTTAATTTTCCTCCCATCTCCCCCACTCCCCCCACTCTTCCCCCCAAAGTCTCAATCTCCCGTGACAATGGTGCCACCCCACCCCACCCCACCCCCCTACCCGACGTGCGCTACAAAAGGCTGAAATAAAAGGCAGAAATCGGAGACGTTTTCAGGCCTTTGTACTGCTGGCGTCACTCTCTAAGGGCAGGCAGAGAGAGAGAGAGAGAGAGAGAGAGAGAGAGAGAGAGAGAGAGAGAGAGAGAGAGAAGAGGAGAGGAGAGAGATTATAATTCACAGATGTCTGAAGAGTAGCGCACTGACAAAATGAGAGTGGCAGCAGGGAGACAGAACCCATAAGTCAACATCTAGAAAAAACTCATTACTATAACTACCATTGATAAAGGGTGAGAAAGCTATAGATAGGGATATTAAGGGGGTTCTCGTTTCTTCTGTGTCCCTTTCTCCCTCATGTTTAGCCACTGACTTGTATGTTTTAAGATTTTAAGACGTTCGCCCCATTAGTTCTATCTAAATATGTACAAATTAATTTTGAAGGGGGGTCTTGGGGGTATTTTATTAAGCTTGATGGAGGTCTAAGGAAGAAACTAAATAAATAATAAAAACATTTAAATACGCAAATATATACATACTGTACACCCATCCACCCCTTATAATACACAAAGCAGAGGAGTATATTCTTGCAATATAGTGCCGTGTAGATGATGAGGAAGCAGATCAGAAAGCTATTTGACTCTAAAATGTAATTAATTATGCCCAGAGCCTTAATTTATATCTGACGGAAGCTTTCAGTCAACTTGAGAGTAATGTTACGTGGAATATTATTACGATGATGATAATGATGATGATGATGATATTAATTATGATGATGATTATTGTTATTGTTATTATTAGTATTTGTATTATTAATATTAATATAAATATTATTATTATTATTATTATTATTATTATTGTTATTTTTATTAACAACTAATCAACGCCAATACCTCTTCTCTCAATTAACGTTCCCTGTTTAAAGTTGATCGTGAATTAGTGTACCAGCTATAATAGTACTGCAGGCGACCGTGCGTAACCAAACCAGAAAGGAGGAGCTGGAAGTTTAACCAAAGCTGTTTTTTTTTCTTTTTTTAAGGGGGTAGTGTTTGTTTTTTGGTATATATATATATATATATATACCGGTATATATATATATATATATATATATATATATATATATATATATATATATATAATATATAATTTTTTTTCTTCCTCGCTAGACCTCCATCAAGCTTAAAAAAACCCTACCCTCCAAGACCACCTTTTGAGACCATGTTTCGGTAGAAAAAATGCCGGCCGAAGGCCGGTTCCTTCTAAAATTACAGGCTTGCTATAGCTCGCCAGGAAAACAATCGGCACCTAAATGGCACGAAAGGTGTTAATATGACAAAGAAATGAGGCGAAAGGTCTCAAAATCGTCAAACTAACGGAACAAACTTCTAAGAATCTCAAAACTAATATGCTAAACACGAGGGAGAAGGGGGTCCAGAAAAAGTGACTACCTCCCCCTTAACCCGTTGAGACAGATTAAGTTACAGTAAATTACGGCGGACAGCCTGCATGGTCTCTGGGTGGCAGGTATATAGGTAGAGAGTTTGAACTTATTGTACAGATATGTGTCTTTGTTAACTGTCCATACCCAAGGATACTCATATATAGGCCTACTCTCTCTATCTCTCTCTGGCAGTCTGTTTTCTATTTATGCATATTTACATTTTCTCTCTCTCTCTCTCTCTCTCTCTCTCTCTCTCTCTCTCTCTCTCTCTCTCTCTCTCTCTCTCTCTCTCTCTCTCTCTCTCTCTCTCTCTCTCTCTCTGTAGATCGGTAGGTATGTACAACCGTGTCGAATTCTTCTCTCCATTCTACCTCCCCCCTCCCACCCTACATACTGTTCTTTTTTGTTCTCTCTCCCTCTTACCTGGACAACTTACCTGGCCAGGCCTCTCTTTCACCGGGATACCTATATATACTCGATTTGGCTTGGCACCTGGCCTTACATTTTTGTCCCGTAGCATCATTCGCTTTTTAGATACCGTAGTTAAGGGGAGACTGGCCGTTTGTTTGGTCTATTAATTTATTTATTCATATATATTTTTAGTTTCCTCCCTAGACCTTCATCAACCTTAGAAAAACACCCCCTAGGTAAATTTGTACATTTTTCGGCAGAAAAATGTCCCGACTGAAGGCCGGTTCCTCTTAAAATTGCAGGCTCGCTATCGCTCGCCAGGAACACCGAAATGGCACGAAAGGTTTTAAAATTGACAACGAAATGGGGCGAAAGGTGTTAAAATCGCCAAACTAATGGGCCGAACGTCTTATAATCTCAAAACTAGTGGGGCTAAACATTAGGGAGAAGGGGGTCCAGAAAAACGGTCTGTCTCCCCTTAATAGAACGGTCGACACTGCTTTGCCCCTATCATAATATAACCCATGCAGTAGTACCGGTGGCATCTGGCAATTATTAGACGGTTGTATTCAACTTACGAAGGACGTCTACCAATATAAAGACTACAGACTATCTCACTAAATTCTTTTTACTACCACAGATCCTTCTTAAACTGCATAAAATCGTATGAATATTGTAAAAAAAAAAAAAAAAAAAAAATATATATATATATAATATACATAAAGACATCACCGGTACAGAAGGGGTTAATGAAACGGAAACACTGCTTTGCCTTTATATCATATTATTGTGAAGACTTTCCACATTTGCAGCAGCATATGCGTCTTTAAAAATGTTGTGATACCTGAACAAATACGATGGAAACATAATATCTCGTAAAACACACACACACACACACACACACACACACACACACACACACACACCACACACACACACACACACACTCTCTCACACACAGATCGTTTCTCTCTCTCTCTCTCTCTCTCTCTCTCTCTCTCTCTCTCTCTCTCTCTCTCTCTCTCTCTCTCTCTCTCTCTCTCTCTCTCTCACAGATCGTTTACCTCCTGTAGTTCCATAATCACACTAAATGACCTAAAATTTAATACCCTCCTTGGTTTGGCCCCAAATTATCTACCTTATACACAATTACATTAAGCAGTACCATTCGAGATTCGGCACGGTTCCATTATAGACATGTTAAATTTAATAGCATACGTATTACCAGGAGCTAATGAATGTTGTTAACCAAAGCATACTATGCTCTCTCTCTCTCTCTCTCTCTCTCTCTCTCTCTCTCTCTCTCTCTCTCTCTCTCTCTCTCTCTCTCTCTCTCTCTCTCTCTCTCTCTCTCTCTCTCTCTCTCTCTGTTTACACCCACATGGATATACAAATATATATCCCTATCCATACAAGATGAACATTCATGGTCGATGGAATGATGAACTATAAATATCACCTACCCCCATCTGAGAGAGTCAGTTACAAGGAATAGTTAGTATCTCAAAGACCTTGCGGTCCATTCCGAGGAGATACTCGAAGTGGAAGGAGAGAGACTGCTTACTGCACCTCACTCTTTACAGAGTGTACAAAATACTATATACTCTCTTATTGAATTGCTCTACTAAAGAACTGTTTACAACTTCTGAGGGAAGTTTGTTCCAGGTAGAACAGATCTTATATGTGAAAAAGTTTCCACAAATACTAGTGCTGAATACTTTCAATTCTAATTTCCAGCCATGGTTACGTGTTATATTCATATTGAGCCTAAACATTTTGCTATAATCCACATTGTCAAACCCATCAAGTATTTTAAAAACTTCAAGGAGCTGACCTCGTAGTCTGCATGTCTCCAACGGGAAGAGAACAAGAGCTCTCAATCGGTCCTCATAGCTCATTCTTCTAAGCGATGGAATAAGCTTTGCAGCCCTAGCTTGTACTCTTTCCAGTCGCTCTATATCTTTCCTGAGTGCTGGAGACCAGAATTGAACATCATACTCCAGGAGAGGTCGTATCAGAGCGTTGTAAAGTGTGATGACTATTTCCTTATTTCTATATTTAAATTGCCTCTTAATATATATATATATATATATATATATATATATATATATATATATATATATATATAGAGAGAGAGAGAGAGAGAGAGAGAGAGATAGATAGATAGATAGATAGATAGATAGATAGATGAGTATGTGTATGAGTGAATTTATGAATGTTACGTGTACGCGCGGAGAGAGACAGACAGACAGAGTTAGAGAGATGAATAAGTGTTTGTGTATGTATGTGTATGTTTGTATGTTAGGAAGTGTGTGTTTGTGTGCGTGTCTCCTAATCCGTTAACAAGACACGGGCTGTTAAATTTGCGGCTGCGTCTGGGATTTGGTTCCGCTAAAGACAAACCACCGCAAAATACACGATTTCAGGATTTATTGGGTTCTGGTTGGTGTTGTTCTTGGTGTGATGAGGAATTTTGTATTATATGGGTGCATAAACTTTGTATTGCTGTTTTTGTAATTTGATTGATTGCATGTCTATGTATCTATCTATCTATCTATCTATATCTATCTATCTATCTATATCTATCTATCTATCTATATCTATCTATCTATCTATACGATACGCAAACTATTGTGGTTATTATTGCAGCCTATACAAATAATATTGCGTGAATATATATATATATATTATATATATATATAGAGAGAGAGAGAGAGATGCTTAATGACAAGTCTATTATATAGTAATGTGTATATTGGTTTAAATTCTTGTTGGTATAGTCACTTAACTTTCATCGCACCCCTCTTTCAGGATTTGTAACTTCAATGCATATGATTTGTATTCATTAATATATTATGACTATTATATTTGTTGTTAATTTGTATTCAGTATTATTATTATTATCATTATTTTATCGTTATTATTATTTGGTTTTGAAATAATGATAGTTTATTATGACTAAAGTGGATGGTACCGTATATAATTAGCATAAATACTATTACTCACTAATGCTAGGTTATTAACAAATATATTCATTTGCATACTAACCCTGTTCTTTTATTCCAGGTGAGTTGAGAATCCACCAAATAGCTGAGTGAATCCAAGTGGAATGGTATGTAAACAAAAAAATAATTAGTCTCCTTTTTTTCGGTAATTTGCTAGGGTTTTATATTTTATGTGGTAGTTGTCTATTTAACTCCTGGCTCTGATTGGTTTTATTGGTTTATAGTTTTAGGCAGTTTAAGGGGGGAGGGGCGGCGCGCTCCTTGGTGCCACTAGATGAGTGGCGAACCCATCTATAAGTTCTATAGATAGGTAGGTTATATATACAGTACACATATATATATATATATATATATATATATATATATATATATATATATATATATATACACACAGGGTATATGGGTAGGATATGTATATGTATTTAGTTTCCTCCCAAGAATACCATCAAACTTTAAAAAAATCCCCAAGATTCCCCTTCTCTACAAATTGGTAAATTTTTCGGTAGAAACATTTCCTGGCCGAAGGCGGATTCCTCCTACAATTACAGGTTTGCTATCGCTCGCCAGGAACTAAAAATTGACACCTTAATGGCATGAACAGTCTTAATATTGAACAAAAATGGAGTGCCATGTTTTAAAATTGCCATAATAATGGGGCCAACAGCTTTAAATCTCAAAACTAAGGTGGCTAAGCATGAGGGACAAGGGGGTTTAGAAAAACGACGTACCGTACCTCCCCTTATAACGTTCTGGGATCTTTCATGTGTACCAAGCAGTCTCCAAATATTGTTGACTTACCATTGATTGCAACTTGGAAACAAACTTTAATATTATGGTGTGAATATTGCTTATGACAGTTTCTTCTTGCTATCATTAGACGATGTTATACAACATAGGAAGGAACTGTAGGCATCAAAAGGGGAAAAACTATCAATTTACCTTTTGACTTTCCCCTCTGACTAACAGGTGTTTATGTAGAAATGTATGCACATTGAAATACATAGGGAGTCTTATTCGAGTTCACTGAGTTTCGAACGGGGCAATTTACTTGTTCTTCCACATTTTATGCTATACATTTCTCCCTTCCATAATTGCATTGTCTTCTTCTCTGTTATGCTTCGCCTTTTCATCCATTTTCTCCATTCCCTTCTTCCATGCCTCTCCTTTTCTTTGTGTTTCTCTCTCTCTCTCTTCCCTTTCTCCCTGTTCCATCACTCCCAATATCAATCAACAGTCCTACAAAAAAATTATCTCCGTTTCTTTGACAATCTTCCCTTCTTCTCTGCTTCTCCACCTCCCTTTCTCTTCCTGTCATGTCCACTTCTCCTTTCCTTCTTCATCTGCTTTATTTTCCCTCCCACTTATCTTTCACCGTCTCTTCCTTCCTTCCCTCCCACTTCTCTTCCTCTCTTCCTATTCCATCACTCCCAATTTCAACGGTCCTAACATTTCCTCCCTCCCCCTTTCTCTGGCCAAATCACCTTCCCTCCGCCTACCTATCAACCCTCATTTCCTCCCTTTCTTCTTCCTTTCCATATTTCCCTCTCCCTTTATCGTAACGTGCACAGCAAATCCCTGTTATTGTATTTATCACCTACAGTAGCTGGATGTTATACCCCGTGTTCGATCATCCTCTCTGCCTTCTTTTTCATATTTTCGTTTTCTGTTATCGTGTTATTCACAGGGTTATCTGTGGTATACCCAGTTTTCTATCCGTTTTGCCTTTGTTTTCATATTTTCGTTTTTTACAGGGTTATCTATCACCTAGCTTGATGTTATATACGGTTTTCTATCCTTTCTGTTTATTTTTCATATTTCGTTTTATTTTACAGGGTTATCTACCACATAGCCTGATGTTATTTTCCGTTTTCTATAATTTCTGCCTTCTATATATATTTTCGCTTTCTGTTATCGTTTTATTTACAAGGTGCCATGTAAACACGGCCATACCTTGAACGGCCACAATCTCCTAACCTAACTATACTCACTTTCACATAAAGTAACCTAGCCTAACTAAATATAACCTAATCCAACCTAACCTAACAACATATGCAGTTTTTTGTTATTGTGGCCTTTTTTGGTTGCAATCGCTTAGAGTGTGGCTATTGTGTTCTGCTTTCACGTTTATCTCTAATTTTGATTTTTTTCCGATGCAGTATTTGTCCTCATGTCAGCTGCATTGTTCGTAACTTTTACTCTATATAGTTTCCCACATTGCTAATACTGTAATAATTGGAATACGACTTCAAGGTCTATCAACCCTTCTGGATAATAATGAAGCCAAAACTCAAAACTAATCTTGTTCACTATACCCCTATATTATCCTATCTACTTGCCAACAATTTAATCTGATCTGTTATTTCCTCTTCTATCTTAAGCTAGTATCACACGAGAGCTTTTATAGTCAACATTCGATGATCAACATTTGTCGGGGAACATTTCTGGAATATTTTGAACTGGTATCGGAAACTAGACTATTGGTAGATGAATTAAGGTAACCGAAATATTGAAAATGTTGACCTCATAAGCTGCCAGGCCAGTGTTAAGGATGAATGTTGAGGGAAAAACGCTCGTGTGATACTTTATTTATTTTCTCTTTATCTTCCCACTCCAAGTCACCTGCTCTTTCTCCGTTCCTTCCCTCCAGATTGCCTTTGTTACTCGTGGAAATCAATCACCCACAGTCTCACCATAGAATCATCACGGTGTATCTGTTGTTGTTTGCTCTCCTTTGTGTTGGCCTGTATTCCTTTCCTCACCTACCATTCATACGGCCCTCACTCCCCGCCGCCGTACCGTTCTTACCTATTCCATTTACCTTCCATTTAACTGACCACCCAGCTGTCTGTCTGCCCCTGTCTATTTCTTGTACTTTCTTTTCTTTCCTCCATGTTTATTATTTCCATTTCCTATCCTACTCTCTCTCTCTCTCTCTCTCTCTCTCTCTCTCTCTCTCTCTCTCTCTCTCTCTCTCTCTCTCTCTCTCTCTCTCTCTCTCTCTCTCTCTCTCGGTATAGGCAAACTTATGTCCTGATTTTAAGAATAAATAATAATTTTCTGTCACATTCTAAGAAGGGGAATCAATATATGTATGTTTTCCTCGAGAAATTTGGACAAATATATTCCGGAGTAAAGGTGGGACTTCAGCCTAAGTTACACAACTATGATTAAGTATGTCTTCGTTTTATGCTGTCCTTCGCCTATGAGTTTTATCTCCACCCAAATTCTTTAGTCTCCTTCCTTCACTCCCTCGCTATCCCTCAGTCTTCTCTGGTCTTCCTTAGGTCCCCCTCCCTCATCCTCACCTCCCCCATTCCACTGACTCCCAGGAACGCAATTCCCCGTGTCTTCCCCATCAGGGTGTCAAAGAAAAGTGATGTCCAATATATGTAGTCTACTGTATATTGTTGTATATGTACGGATAAAATTATGTTTTTACAGTTCAAATATGTCTTTGGAAGTGATGAAATGTCCAAAACAATACTATTTCATGTGATTTGTCTTGTATTCCTTCTTATATTCATTCAAGTCTTCTAACAAAATGGCTCCGATTTGATAGGCTATCTCCCTCGTCCCCAGCTTCCACCTCTGGCAATTCCCAGTATCTTCCCTTACCTGCCCCATCCCTTCCCTCCCATATCTCCCAGCAACCACCTCCCCTTTCCTCCTTCCCTAACCCCAATCCCTTCCTCCCCACCCCCAGTCCCCCATATCTCCCAACAACCACCTCCCCTCCCTCCTCCCAGTATTCCCCCTTACCTCCCCATCTCTTCCCTTCCATATCTCCCAGCAACCACCTCCCCTTTCCTCCTTCCCTAACCCCAATCCCCCATATCTCCCAACAACCACTTCCCTTTCCTCCTCCCAGTATTCCCCCTTACCTCCCCATCTCTTCCCTCCCATATCTCCCAGCAACCCCCTCCCATTCCTCCTTCCCTAACCCCAATTCCTCCCCTGCTTCCAAATCCTCCCTCCCCCTCCCCCCCCCCCAAGACCCACCTCCCCTCCCCCACACATGCCTCCAGTAAATGACCAAATATGTCTCAGTCAGCGGAAATGATGGCAACCTTGTTTATCTTGTGACAGTTTTTGAGGGCGGGCTGTTTGAGAGTGGGAGTCTTGGAAGGTATTGGAAAGTTTGACAGATAGCCCGTCCGTGTGTGTGTTGGGGCTTGCTGCCTTGTTGGTAGGCCATTTATATATTTGTTTTTACATTTATTTATTTATTTATTCATATATTTATTATGATCTCTCCACCAACCAACTTTACTGCTAAACTCGATTAATGAAATTAACAAACACATGTGGCAATCCGGGGAGTCTAACCCAGGACGCTCACACAGAAAATCAACACACTTATGCATTGTTACTATGGGCTACATCCTTCCTAAGCTTCATATAATCATCTAAATGTAGCTGAAATCAAAACAAAAAGACGTCGACGGTACAGAAGGGGTTAAATTATATGACCAATTAAGTATTTTTTGTTTAGTTTATATCAAATTATTCTTGTACGTCCATCATATTCTATTTCCTTCCGTCCATAAACTCGCGTTGTGAATAGAACTTCGTGTAGCCAACTGTGCATCCATAAATTTAATCCTTACCCATTAAATTCAGGTTTAGAGCATCTGGGATATATACATTTTGTTATATTTGTTTTCTTTAGTATATTTATATATTAGTTCAGTTTCCTCCTTAGGCCTCTATCAAGCTTAACATTACACCCCCCAGATCCACTTTCAAGCTAAATTTGTATAGTTTTAGGTTGAAAAATATCCCAACCAAGGCCGCTTCCTCTTAATTACAAGCTCGCTATCGCTCGCCAGGAAAAAATCGACAACTAAAGGGCACAATAGGTCTTAAAATGGACGGAAATGGGGCGAAAGTTCCTTATATCGCCAAGCTAATGGGGCGAACGTCTTAAAATCTCAAAGGCAATGGGGCCAAATATGAGGTAGAGAGGGGTCCATAACAAATAATATCCCTGGAGTGTAAATTTCCCCTTAAACGTTGTATTATCTGGCCTGCGTTCAATATTTTTTGTAATTGGGTAGTTCGCTCACCTACATCAGTCAGCGGACAAAAACTACCTTAACCCCTTCTGTACCGACGACGTCTTTGTTATTTGATTTCAGCTACATTTAGACGATTCTATGAAGCTTAGGAAGAATATATGGTAGCTAAAAAGATGAATTGAGACAGTCTGTAGCCATTTATTGAGTAAACATCCTTCCTAAGCTGAACAAAATCTTCCAATAGTTGCCAGAATACAATGAAAAGTACATCACCGGTACAGAAGGGGTTAAGGGGGTAGTGCTTGTTTTTTGGTCTATATATATTTATTTATTTACTTATTGTTTTACTTTTCTCACTAGACCCCCATCAAACTTAAAACAACATCCAATAGACCCCCTTTCTAGATAAATTTGTATGTTTGTCCTAATATTAGCCTACTGGTTCGCTATCGCTCGCCAGAAAAAAAAACGACACCTAAATAGCACGGAATATAAATATTGACAGAGAAATAGGGCGAACTGTCTCAACATCGCCAAACAAATGAAACGCACGTCTTAAAATCTGAAAACTAATAGGGTTAAACACAAGGGACAAGAGGGGGCAGAAAAACGAACCATCCCCCCTCAACAAATAGTGCACATGGCTTTGCTTCAGATTGTTAGTAACATAATTTTATAGGCTACAGTAAAGGGCCTCTCGTAGTTAAACGTGTTAATTAACACTACATTCCTAGTTTGTTGATAGATAAGAAGCGAGAGCGGGCGTGTGTGTATGTGTGTGTTAAAATAGGATTTCAGAGGCTATCAACCCATCTGGATTATTATGCCAGCACTGTGTATTTGGGTGTGTGTTGTATAATACTGTCTGCCTGTACAGTACCATGTGTGTGTGTGTGTGTGTGTGTGTGTATGTATATGTGTAATACTGTCTGTGTGTGTGTGTATGTGTGTGTGTGAGAGTGTTTGTATGTGTATGTGTGTGTGTGTAACCCTCACTGTCTTAACACTCAAACATATAGAAGGGAAGCGGTGGCAAGAATGTGTGTGTGTGTGTTTGTGTGTGTTGTCTGTCACACACACACACACATAGGGGGGAAGCAGGGGCAACTGTCAATAATTCTAGTGACGGGAATTTATTGTCTTATTGTCTTGGTGTGAATGAGAGAGAGAGAGAGAGAGAGAGAGAGAGAGAGAGAGAGAGAGAGAGAGAGAGAGAGAGAGAGACTCTACTCATCATACTTTTTGTCTTCCCTCTGTAGTGGGTGACCTGGGTTACATTATCTGTAGGCCTATAACTTAAATATTTTGTCTTCTGATTGGCTGTCGTATTTTATATTTAATGTTGGAGATGATTTACTTCCTTGAGGGACATCACAGCTCAAATTAAAACTTCACCAAGGAAAGAGGCAATAGTTTTCTTCCCGTGATCTGGAAAGTCACATATGAGTTAATTTCCTTGTCTGATCCTAATAAATTTAGTTAAAATTTTCATAACATTTTCCCCTATCTAACTGATAATTAACAAGTAGAAGTAAATAGCTAAGTACTGCGCAAGTGCATGTTTTTAACGATTTCATGGTATTTAAAGTTGCCTTTGTTTACTGAGATTTGGAGTATTTTTAACAAATGCAAATATTATACTACTCCTTCTTAATAATAAGATATGTTTGAAAAATGTGTCTACAATGGCATCCAGAATGTATTTATATCTGAAAATAAATACCCAGTTAATAAATTTGACTAAATAGTGACAATGAAAAACATGACTGATTCCAGTGCTCCGGAGGTAACTACCAATCGTAGCCTGGGAGCGTCTGTACGCAGCCGGATACCTTACCCTCTACGCATGCGCGAAAATGTAAGCCTCCCTTGGCCCCGCCCCCCGTTCCCAGCGTTTAAATAAACCCTTCAAACCGTTCCTGCCAGCTCACTCTGTAGTACAGTCACTAGAGCTCCCGCCTGGCATTCAGATATCCAGTGTTCGATCCCACTCGAAGTTTAGTATATTTTTATATTTTTATTTTGTTATTTGTGTTATATTATCTTATATTATATTAGGGTTAGGTTAGGTTAATCTAATCTAATATAATATAATATAATATAATGATATAATATAATATTTGTACATTTTCGGCAGTGGGTGGGGCCAAGGGAGGCTTACATTTTCGCGCATGCGTAGAGGGTAAGGTATCCGGCTGCGTACAGACCCTCCCCGTAGCCTACAGATTTTGTATTTTAATATATTTATGCTTGCTACCGTCAAACTGTTCATTCACTATTGTACAGTTACCCAAATGAATTCGTACCGAGTCCGAGAATACAATAAGAGTATGATCGAATCGCGAGTTTAATTTCTCATGGAATAGGTAATTCACATTGGCCTAATCAACTTGTTGTTATAACTATATAATCGTGTAAATCAATCATACACATTTTCCTCCCATGCATAAAATCTCGAAATGGGTGAAAATTCACGTGGGCAACTGTACTGCGGGAAATATTATAATACTAACTCTACTCTTATTCACCGAGTGACCTTCTTTAGGTAAATCATTATGGCCTGGAGATAGTTGGAGTAACTGACCCCTGCGAGGCTACTTAGAATAGTTGTATGCAATGTAATCGATTGAAAATAGAATGAAACGATAAATTTAAGAAAAAAAATTACGCAACAAGAGGTACTGGAAGGAAATGAAGAGAGGATGCAGGTTTTTGAGAGCAAACACTAGGTAGAGAGAGAGGGAAGAAGGGAAATAGAGACGGAAAAGAGGAAAAAATGAGTTTTATGGTCCATTTCCTGTCTTGTGGTGTTAAAGTGGTGAGTAGATGGGTGTTCCAGAGAGAGAGAGAGATTGGGGGGGGGGGAGGAGGTGTAAACAAGTAAGAGGCTATACGCAGCAACCGGTATTGATTCTTCCTTGCTTATTTGTAGCTAATTATAATACAAAAACACCCAAACACATATAAAGAGGGTCAGTTACAACTCTGGGTATCGGCAAGTGACTACTTGCGAGTTTCACGATATAAGGAAGTTTTGAGTTTTGTACATATATATTTAGCAGAATTACCAGCTAAAATGCGGTTGTAGTACATTTATAAATATATACAACTAAATTCAACATAAGTTTTATCCATTACACATTTACTTTATTATTGTATTTATGTTTAATACCGATGTTTACGGCTTCAACTTCCTTATAGCCAGAAACTCGCAAGTGGTGATTTGAGGTATAACTAACTTAGATGAGTATGTTGATAAGAAACTCGAGATTGATAAAAGCACGGCGAAATAGGAGAGACAGAGAACATTGGTATTCAAGTTTTAGTTACTGTAACCTGTTTATCGTATCCGATCGATAGATTAGTAGGCTATGTGTTTATCGATTACTGAGCTATGCCATGATTGTAGTTGGAGTAGATCATATTGCAAATCCTGTTAACAAGCAAATATGTTTAATAATTGCCTATGCTGCAACTATGTCTCAGGAAATCGGCTGGTAGAGGATGACATTTCCCACCCATTTATATAGACAGGAAAGTAATTGAATAATGCATTTAACTTAAAGCTAAGAGAGAGAGAGAGAGAGAGAAAGATGAAAAGAAACGGTAAAATAGAAGAGAAAGAGGGGGAAAGGGCATACTCTAGAAAAACTAATCTCTGAAATTGTTTCCGTCGACGTTGCAAGTTGAGAAATATTAGCAGCCAACAATGCTTGTGAGTGACAGAACTGAGCTTAAACAACAACCACTGTAAATTATTACATCCTTTCATTGAACACTCGGGTATTTTGTAGAAGACTGGAAGTTGGGGTTACATATAATAAGAATTATTTCAAATAACAATGTACCGTTAATTTATTTTGAAAACGTCAACTCATGTACATTATTTTCAACAAATTTAGGTCTATACAGTATAGCCTAGTAGTATTTAAAGATAATTATCTAACTTATAAAGAAACTCTTGTACTGGTTGCCATATTATTATCTGTACTTGAATCCCTGTACAATTGATCAATTAAATTATTAGTAATGCTCTCCATTTTGTATATAAGCTTGTTTACATGATTTTTTCCACAAATTACCACTCGGTTTATTCGTCCCGTTTGTTTCCTTATTTGTCGTTTCGTGTGTGTATTAATACCGGTACCCTATCTGCATATTTTTATTTTCCCCATTTTTTTTTTTTGTTTTGTATCTTCTCACAATCGTGGTATGTCTTGTTGTCATATCTTTTACCTGCCTACATCTATATCTGCCTGTCTGTATGTCTGACTATCGGTCGGTGTGGCTGTTGATGTCCACCCTCTTCCACCCTTCCTTCAGTCTTTGCTGTCAGTCGGTCTGTCGGTCTGTCTACGTGCCATTCAGTGGGGAGATTATAGGCACCAATTTAGCAGGGCAGTACTTAGGGGAGGCCATATAGGCATATAAGAAGGAGTTGCTGGAACTCCTTTTTCATTTGCCAGGCTTCCCCCACTGTTTCTATTTGTGCTTCACCTACACAGTGAGTAATTCAGCTAACTCTCACAAACACCTCCCCCTCCTATTCATTTTACTACATTTTACAAGCACACCATACTTCTTTCCAACACACATACATTACTTATAATGTACCTTGATTTTGGCTGTCTTTCAACATTTGGGGGACACTTGTTACAGGCAGCTTTGCTTTTTGTCTCCTTCATGCACATACAACAAGTCATATTTATCGCTTCATTGTCTGTTTTTCCATCTATATGTTTCTCTAGAATTAAGTCCTGAACACCTCGCTTGGATCGTAAAGTTTGTTTGGCCAATGTAGCCTATTCATAAAAATCGATATGCATATGTAATTTTTTTTTATCGTTGCTTGTCTGTGTGAGTTCTTGTGTACAATAATGTTCTATCCCTTTTCTGTTAGTCTCTCATTCACCCATATTTACTTCTGGTTGCTTATCTGTAGATCCTCTTCCTGTGTGTTTGTCTCCTCAGTTCTCTCTCTATATTCCAACTGTTTCTTCTTCTCATCCCGTGCACTTACTATAGTCTATTTTTTTCCAACTGAGGGTAAATTGCCATGTTTCTATCTTTATTACTCAGCTATAAGGTAGATTTTGTAGTGAAATATGATGTTAATTATGAACACTTGGCATTAATACGACACACCGCCATAGTAGTTTCATATATTTCCATTAATTATTATGTTCCTTCCAACAACCAACTATACTCCTAAAATCGATTAATGAAATTTATAAACACATTGAGATATCAGCTAGGCTACTAAGGGATTCAGTTTACCATCAGCTGGAAAAAACCCAGTATATAGGTTTACTCATGGACTGGTGATGGGCTGGTTTATCAGAGTGAGAACTGAGCGATCTCTGCCATACCCATAGCTTACTCTGACTGTTCCTTTTACTTACATATTTTCTAGATCTCAAGTGACGGCATCTCTTCCATGGATTGACCTCCCAATCTACCAAGATTGGAAGCCAAAGCGTCACATTTTTCCTTTGCCCCTCAACTTTCTCTTCATAATTGCTGAGGGGCACAGGGCCCTGGGTGGGGCTTTGGTTTCCCGGGCGTTTCCTCACCCTCCCCAGCTCCCCGCCATGGAGTGGCTTCGGTCACCCAGGTTTTATTGTGGTCGGCAGGGAGGGTTCTGTGGGGGCGCTCGGTTATGGTCTTGGCCTTGCTCGGGGCCTTGGGGCTGTTCGGCCAGGCAGCTTGGGGAACAGCAACAACAACAACTCATGGAGGTGTTTGGTTACTTTTTTTTTTTTCTTAGTTATTTTTTTTTTTTTTGCTCGTCTTTATTTCTTTCCAATCTTTGTGTTTTCCATTGCACTTAGTTTTACCATCTCTTTATTCTTAGTTTGCATTAGATTATATATTTATGTATTTATTCATGATCTAATGTATTTATTTATTCATACTTCTTTTTCCTTACAATCCTCCCTTATAGTTATTTGGCTATTTTATCATAATCTCGTTTTTACACCTTCCCCCCCCCCCCCCTCTCTCTCTCTCTCTCTCTCTCTCTCTCTCTCTCTCTCTCTCTCTCTCTCTCTCTCTCTCTCTCTCTCTCTCTCTCTCTCTCTCAAACTCTCTCTCTCTCTCTCTCTCTCTCTCTCTCTCTCTCTCTCTCTCTCTCTCTCTCTCTCTCTCTCTCTCTCTCTCTCTCTCTCTCTCTCTCACCAGGATAAGGGAAGGAATGCCCACTGGAGTTATCATCTACGAGGAATGTGGCCGAGTTTATTGTATCTTAGTGGTTGTTGTTTGAGAGTGAGGGAGAGAGATGTGGGCTGGGAATAACTGGAAATATAGAAATGAATGAAAGGAAAGAATAGCTAGGTTAGAGAACATATTATTAGGATGGAATCAAAGTGAAGGATTGAATAGAGGAATGAATGTCTTATTTAGTTAAAATATTACTTCAGAGGCTATCAACCCTTCTGGATTATTAAGCCAGCACACTGTAAGTCAAGAATAACGTCAGGACTGGAGCCCTTTTTCGGGAACTCCAGTCATTTCTATGTCTTATTTGTTAGTGTTGTTTTATTGGTTGTACAACCACGTTAAGAATCCTGCCCTATAGCCCCCATCACATGACATGAATATATGAAAGATAAGTAAGACAATACCAGCCATATATTATTGGAAGTTGGTTATATATCTTTCTATAAAATGCAAGTTCGTAAAACATATGAATTTAGCTTACTGTATAGGATATTAAAATTGTGTTCAGTTGAGTATTTTCTTCATATAATGAAATATGTAAATATGGCAGTGAATAAAATGACCCGAGGTTTGAACGTGATTTTTAAAATATCGACTGTTTACAAATTCACGATGTAGCCTAAATACTTGTTATTATAAATATTTGTTTACAAACTCACTCAGTCCTTAGACAGCTTAGCCTATTAACTTCAGTATTGTCCAATGATAACTAGCCCTCATTTGGTATAGACCTGTATGATAATTAAAACGTTCTCATTAACACTGTATAACTATTATTTTACTACCAACCAACATCTATAAGTACCTACCACCACCATCAACAGCTACCTACCACCACCATCCACTACTACCACAACTACCTACTATCATCAACACCTACCTACCACCACTAACCACTACTACAGTAACTACCTACTACCTCCAACAACTACCTACCACCACTAACCACAACTACCTACTATCATCAACAACTACCTACCACCACCAACCACTACTACCACAACTAGCTACCACCAACAACCACTACAACCACACCTAGCTACCATCTTTATAATAGCCAATCACCAACAACCAATACTCCCACAAATGCCTACCAATATTAACAACTACCAGAATTACATATCACCACTCATACTAAGATACCTAAACTACCTACCAACATCAACCATTACTACCACAACTACCTACCACCGTTTACCACAACCAATACTACATAAACAACCTACCACTGTCCACCACAACTACTTACCAACATCAACCATTACTACCACAACTAGCTACCATCGACCACCACAACAACTACCAGAACTACCTACCACAACCAATACTACCTAAACAACCTACCTCCGTCCACCACAACTACCTACCTACATAAACCACTACTACCACAACTACCTACCATCGACCACCACGACAACTACCAGAACTATCCATCACCACCAATACTACCTAGCAACATCAACCACTACCACCACAACAACCAACATCAACCACTACTACCACAACTACCTACCATCGACCACCACAACAACCACCAGAGCTACCTATCACAACCAATACTACCTCAACTACCTAGCAACATCAACCAGAAGTTGTTAAGAAGGCAAACAAAATAATTGGCTTTATAGGCAGGTCATTTGAGCATAAATCCAAAGAAGTTATCCTAACCCTTTACAATTCCTTAGTCCGCCCTCTTCTGGAATACTGCGTTCAATCCTGGTGCCCTTATTACCAAAAAGACATAAACAAGCTAGAACGAGTTCAACGTAGAGTTACCAAAATGATACCTAGCCTAAAGAACAAACCATACGAAGAGCGTCTTAGAGAATTAAATCTATTTCCTTTAACCCAGCGCAGATTAAGAGGTGACTTAATTCAAGTGTTCAAAATCATCAAAGGCAGCGACAATATGAACTGTAGTAAGTACTTCACTATCGACCAATCTAATTACACGCGGGGAAACGGTTGCAAAATTATTGGTAAATCTTTTAACTCGCACGCATCTAAGAATTTCTTCTTCAATCGAGTTGTCAACTTGTGGAATGGGCTTCCCCGAAACGTTATAGACTTCATCACCGTTGATTCATTTAAACTCCGCCTAGACAAATATCTCTCATCAAACCCGCGACTGACTGCGTTTGTAAATGAATAACTTTATTTTATCCCCCCCCTCAGTTACTAACCCATCTGTCCTCTACTAACTTCCTAATCCTGCCACGGACATTAGTTCCAGGGCAGTAATTTCTTTCCAATGTTCCCTTACCCACTCTAAACCACTGTTTGGACACTTGATCCTCAGTGTTTTGGAGGACAAGCAACCTAGAAGGGTCACTAGATCTGTTGTTGCTTGATCTCCTTTGTACTCCTTTGTACTACCACCACTACAACCAACATCAACCACTACTACCGCAACTACCTACCATCGACCACCACAACATCCATCAGAGCTACCTATCACAACCAATACTACCTCAACTACCTACCAACACCCACCACAACAACCAACATCAACCACTACTACCACAGCTACCAACCACCGACCACCAAAACAACTACCAGAACTACCTATCACAACCAATACTACCTCAACTACCTACCAACACCCACTACAACAACCAACAAGAACCACTACCATCCCCGTGTCTACCTGTATCAATGCCTTATCATAACCAGTATCAGGGAGGCGACTACCTGCTTGCTTTGTTAGGCTTCCTCGTTTTGATTGGAGGGCCGCAGGTATAAGGGAAAGGAAACGGGAGGTATAGCCATGTAGAGGGCCTCTTTGGTAAGCTGGTACAGGCACTTATAGACATTCGTGGTCCTTGTATGTTTTTATTGTATTTATATTTCTTGTATGTTTTTATTGTATTTATATTTGTTTTATGTTTTGTTTATTTTTATTTTTATTATGGTTGTACATATTTTAGGATTGATGTATGGGTAGGCTACAGTTTGCTTTACAAGGAAAATATAATAATTTACTTGTAAGCAATGCATATGCAATTACATATACTATTTTTCCTTAGACTTACTTACATACGGAGAGAGAGAGAGAGAGAGAGAGAGAGACCATGGACAAGGACAAGGGAAGAGAGGAAGTGTGTTGTAAAAGAGAGGAGGAAGAGGGTGGGTTTTGGGTTGAAAAGGAAGGATGTAAGGGAGATAATGGAGGCAGACACGGAGAAGGAACAGGAAGAGACAAGGGAAAGAAGGATGGCAGGAAGAGTGGAGTGCTTGAATGTAGAATAAGGGAGAAGGAAGATAGAAGATAATGTATGAAGCAAAAGTATAATGTAAGGAGATCATGAAGAAAAACAGGGAGAAGGAACAAGAAGAGACAGAAGGAAGGGCGGAGTGAAATGCATGAATAGAAAATGAGAACTAAAATGGGAAGGAGAATAAGATCGAAGATGGGATTGTGTAGGGTTAAGGGAAACATCAGAGAAGAATATATGTAGGATTGTGTAGGGTAAAGGCAAAGTTACAGGAGCATATTTGTAGGCTTGTGCGGTAAAGGGGAACGTCACAGGAGCATATTTGTTGTTTTGTTGTTGTTTTTCTCCAAGCTGCCTGGCCGAACAGCCCCGAGGCCCGAGCAAGGCCAAGGCCACAACCGAGCGCCCCCACAGAACCCTCCCTGCCGACCACAATAAAGCCTGGGTGACCGAAGCCACTCCATGGCGGGGAGCTGAGGAGGGCGCGTAAACGCCCGGGAAACCAAAGCCCCACCCAGGGCCCTGTGCCCCTCAGCAATTATGAAGAGAAAGTTGAGCATATTTGTAGGCTTGTGCGGGAAAGCTGGCGTCATAGGAGCATATTTGTAGGATTTTGTAGGGTAAAGGAAAAAAGGAGCGTCAGAGGAGCATAATTGTAGGATTGTGTAGGGTAAAGGCGGAGTCAGAGGAGCATATTTGTAAGATTGTGTTGGGTAAAGGCGGAGTCAGAAGCATATTTGTAGGATTGTGTAGGGTAAAGGCGGAGTCAGAGGAGCATATTTGTAGGATTGTGTAGGGTAAAGGCGGAGTCAGAGGAGCATATTTGTAGGATTTTGTTGGGTTAAGTCGGCGTCAGAGGAGCATATTTGTTGGATTGTGTTGGGTAAATGCGGCGTCTCGGGAGCATATTTGTTGGATTGTGTTGGTTAAAGGCAGCGTCACAGGAGCATTATTTTCCACGCTTTTTTCCGCAGTCTGCAGTCAATATTGTCAAAAAAAATCTTCAATTTTCGCCGATTGTGCATTTTCCTGTGATAACAAAGAAGTCAATCGATAGCTGCTGGAAAATGCGCTCCCCTTAAGAGGGCGAGGGGTGTTCTGGACCCCCTTCTCCCTCATGCTAGGCTCTTTGGTGTTGAGATTTTATGACGTTTGCCCCATTAGATTGACGATCTATTTTTTATTAATTTCACCACCACACCAAACACCTCCAATGAAATTAATGAAAGCATATATTTGATCCACCAGGATTCGAACCCAGGTTATCACACACAGATTATTAGACACCACCAAGACGGTTAAAGGTTTATGCACATGCCTACGACTTATTATCCATTCTCGAATACTGGATATTAATCCAATCATGTTCATATTCCCACCGCATATTAGGACCTTTCGTGCTTTCTAGGTGTCTACTTTTTTTTTTCCTGGCGAGCGATACAGGCCTGCAATTTTTTGAGGAACTGCATTTTTCTACCGAAAATTGCACAGTTTAGCGATTTTTAAGATCTTTGGCCCCATTTTATATCAGTGTTAAGACTTTTTGTGCCGTTTTTTTCCTGGCGAGCGATAGCAAGCCTTCGGCTGGCACATATTTCTACTAGGCTAACAAATGTACAAATTTATCTCGAAGGAGGACCTCGGGGGTATTTTTTAAAGCTTGATGGAGGTCTAGGTAGGAAACTACAAATCTTCCGTCAAGTCCTTCATTAACATGCCATTATTTATCCATTCTGTTGTACTTATATCCTAATTACACCAGCCAATTAAATGCAGCTTAGGAAGTACCTTTTAGCAATAAAGGGGGACCATATTACCAGTCTTGCTATGGCAGCCTCCCAGAAGCTGGGTATTGTCAACCGCCTCAAGGGGTTCTTTACCCCTGCACAGCTTCTTGCTCTGTACAGGGGCACTGTGCGTCCTTGTATTGAGTATTGTTCAGGAGGATCCTCTCACACCGCACTCCTAGACAAAGTAGAAAGGAAAGCCTTTCGTATCATTAACTCCCACCCACTCACCAACTCTCTGCAATCTCTCTATTCGCCGCAATGTTGCATCTCTCTCTCACTATGCTATCGCTACTATAATAATCAATGTTCCTCAGAGCTTTCTCAGTGTATGCCACCTCCTCTACGTAGGGTACGTAGTACCCGTCTTGCAACACAATCCTGCCCCTACTCTGTGCAACACTCTAACCCAAGAGTGATTTTTTTATCATACATTCTTCTATTCAACTGCTGAGCTCTGGAACTATCTCCCAAAATCGGTCTTTCCCTCTTCTTATGACTTAAGTTGCTTCAAACTCCGTGTGTCCAGGCATTTTGGCTCGAACGTCCCTTGATTTTGGCCCTGTCATTCTTTCACCCCTGGGGGAGGCACTCGATACAGGCAGTTCTGCCTTTTGTCTCCCTCACATAGAAAAAAAATCAAAGTCGGGTAACACCTAGACTCTCATAATTATATGCTCGCTAAACCCTAATACAATAATTCAATATGATCTAAAAATTATCGACAGAATGAGTTGTGTTTAATTTCTCAAACCTTACTAACATAATCTAATGGTATTATCCTTAAGGAACGAAAGAATGGATTGTGTTTTAAAAGTAGTAAAAATATTTGGCTTAAGCGTTATGGTAGTGGACTAGTGGTATACCTATGAGACATTAAGATTGTATTATAATTAAATACTGATATGCTATAACTTTATACTTAAATGTATAGACTAATTCAACTAACAATATTGTCTCAAATTGATTCATTGCTTTATGTTAATGTGTGTGTATGTGTGTATACTATCGATTCAGCTCTGTATTTAGAGTTATTAACATTCTACTGATCTCCTTAAGTAAGTTCCAATATAGCCTAAATACAAAATAGCAGCTTGTCATTGGAAAATGAAAGGTTAATTACTCTCAGGGTCTCTGTTTTTGGATATATTAAATTATTCTGTTAAAACTGTGTTGGTGGTCTAATGGTTTAGATGCTTATGTTCTGGGTTTGGTGTCCCGAGTTCGAATCCCGGGAGGACCATATGCTTCCATTAGTTTATTCAAGTGCATTGGGGTTTGTAATTGATGATTCATGTTAAGAACGGGGTGTTACCTAATAAATGTAGCCTAATGTTCAATTTACATTATATTGATATTGCAAATGAATGTTATAAATAGATATTGCACAACGTGAACCAACAGAAGATCATACTCTATGTATGTTTTTTTATGAATGAAATAGAATTACAGTAATATGAATGAGTTCGAATGACAGTCATATTGAAAATGGAATATAATTTGCTGGTAATAATTGAGGCACAGGTACTACTATTTGATTATATATTCCATTATAATCAAATGCAGACACAAACAATGCGCATGTCTTTCTCTTTGCATTTTCACCAAACAAGGACGCATTCTTTGATTATATGCAGGCTATTATTTGGCGACTTTATTCAGCATAGAAATATTTTGTGGGAGGTGGAGGGAAGACTTTTATCGTTTTTACCCCTCTGATTCGTAGAGATACTTCCCAAACTGCATAAAATCGTGTAGGGCTATCCAAAAATATTATGTAAATTAATGTAAAATTAAAAACCATCGAATGGTTGAGGATGGCATTTCTTTCCGGGGTAAGATAAACAGAGTATATTGGTATTGAGTTACATAGCCTAGAATCAGATTCCAGATACACAAACCACACAGGCCATACGCTCTTAACAAGGTGGTTCAGCCTTCAAGGTGACTGGTAAACGATTCCTTTCCATATAGCCTACTAAGGTAGTTGACGAAGAGGACAGCAACGCAAATAGTCCTTTAGCATGGAGAGTGAAATGAGAGGCAGCGAGTCATTGGGTAAGGAGATATAGGGAGACAGATAGTTGATTTGTGCCTTCCAACTACTTACAAGGTACTTGGGTTATAAATGAGGAGAGAGAGAGAGAGAGATGACAGTTGCATAGGGAAGTTGATGGTAAAGGAGAAACAGTGGAGACAAATTCAAGGCAAACAAGCGATTATTCAACTGCTCGCTATCTAGTGTATGATTTCCATATTTCGTCTTGATCAACAAGCCAGTCCACAGGCTATTTGGAAGTCGTTGGGATGAAAAATTGGATAATGCTAAATACAAATTAAGAACAGACGCAAGGTAGTAGCCTATATAGAGAGTGGCAAAGCTGCTTATTGTAAGAAACCCCGCGTTATATAATATCAAGGGTGTTAAAGAGGCATATTGGATTAATTTATATTCATATACCTTTCTAGCTTTTTATGAAATGGGTTTATTACCACCAATAATCCATTAAAATTTATAATTATTATGAACACTCTGAAGTACATCAGGCGCCTGGCCCGGGGAGACGATTAATATGAAGGGTGCGCCTGGAAGTGTGGTGGGAGGGCTTGTGGCTTTGGCTCCGCTGCATGTCTGCCTGCCGAGATCGGAACCTCTCCGGGTGGTCGGGGGCCGGAGGAGTGCTGGAGCGACGTTGGTGGCCCTGGTATCTGGGTCTTCTCCTGGGTGACCTAGATGTGTGTGAATTTGTGTTTTTTTATCTGTTTATTCGTTGTTTTATGTTGTTTTTGTGTTTTCCCTGTTCTTGCTGTCTTGAGTCGGCTACCCCCAAAATGGGGATTGGGCCTGAGCATATAGATATAGATAGAAGTACATTTTTCATACCTTCTTTAAAGCTATAATTTGTGAAAGTGTACAAAAAAGGAAGTCATTAATTAGGATAGGCCAGTCACTAACAATTACAGGCAGGAAGGGCGAAGGCAACCAAAGTGCGACTCATGGGGAAGGAAAGTGAGGGAGACAGATGGTTGGGTCCTGCCTTGGGGGAACCTTTAAAGAGCCTTCAGATATGAGGGAACACCAGGTATTGGGAAGGGGCTGCTGGAGGTGGGGAGAGGAGGCAGAGAGGAACTGTTAAGGGATTGCTAAAGCTTGTATTTGTGTAATCATCAGGGTGGTGGTGTACAGTGAATGTCAGTATTTAGGTTTCTGGGAGCACACTGTGTTTCAAGGGGCTGAATTTCTCGAAAAGGGGCTCCAGTCCTGACGCTATTCTTGACTTACAGTTCGCTAGCTTAAGGGAGGTGACCTGCTTTTTGTTATTTCTGTCCTTTTCTCTCTTTCTCTGGCTTGTATCCATTCGGCCCCATTCAACCAACTATTTTAAGACGTTTATCCCCATCTAGGTGTCGATTTCTTCCTGGCGAGCGATAGCGAGCCAGCATTATATGAAGAAATCCGGCTTCGCCGGAGACATTTTTCTATCGAAAAATGTACAAATTTAGCCTGCTGTCAAACAAAAATAAAAAATATGCTGGCTCGCTACCGCTCACCAGTAAAAAATTGACACTTGGATGGGGATAAACGTCTTAAAATAGTAGGCTGCATGGGCCCAAATGGATACAAGCCAGAGAAAGATAGAAAAGGACAGAACAAAAACAGGTCACCCCCCGTAATAATCCAGAAGGGTTGAAGTCCTATTTTAACTAACTGTGTTTCAGGTTATTCACTCCACTATTCTAACACTGGACGATTATATTCATGTTTTGAAGGCCCTCTAGGAATCAAAGGGGTAAGCTATCTCAAGTAACTCCTCTGAATCAAAGGGGTAAGCTATCTCAAGTAAAAAAAAAAAAAAAAAAAAAAAAAAAAGTAACTCCTCCGAATCCCAATATTCTACTATTATCATCTACTAAGACCCAGAATAAAAAGGAAGAAGCGCGTCCTCTTGTCTTGAAAGGGTTAAGATATTTTATGTATATAGGGCTCAAGAACCGTCTTGGTGGTGTAAGATTAGAATGTTTAAAAATCTGTGTGTGATAACCCAGGGTCGAATCCCGGTAGATCACATAATTATATGCTTTCATTAATTTCATTGGAGGTGTTTGGTGTTGTGGTGAAATTAATAAAATAAAGATGCTCATGTCTCTGTTAAATTTATTATTAAGAAGGTAGTCAGTTGGCGGAAATCATAGTTTCTTCTTATTACCTACACAATCTATAAAACATACAGTATTTATGTTGATAAAGCACATATTCACTAGATAATTATGTAATTCACCGAACTTGTTTGTCAAAGGAGGATTCCACGCAATGTAGCCTACAGTGCACCTTATATTTAAAGGTTTCGAAATGCAGGCTCAGAATTCTAAGACCGAGTTAAGTACACTAATGAACACTCACTATCGTTGGGCAGTGTACCATGAAGTTTTAACAGCAACTGTTTGAGAGAGAGAGAGAGAGAGAGAGAGAGAGAGAGAGAGAGAGAGAGAGAGAGAGAGAGAGAGAGAGAGAGAGAGAGAGAGAGAGAGAGAGAGAGAGAGCACACAAACCTCAAGGTCCTTACTAGGCAGTCTGGCCTTACAAACTATATATATATATATATATATATATATATATACATACTGTACAGTGTACATACATATGTATACATACTGTACAGTGTACATACATATGTATACATACTGTACAGTGTACATACATACACATACATACATACATATATTCACACATACATGCATATATACAGTACAGGTATATATACATCCATATACATACACATATACATATATGCATACAGTACATGTACGCATATATATATATATATATATATATATATATATATATATATATATATTTTTTTTTTTTTTTTTTTTTTTTTTTTTTTTTTTTGGGGGGGTCTTCATATGACCCCAGCCCTCTGTAGATTGAGGTCAAGCTTTCCCTTGAAAGCGTTTATTGTGTCGCTCTCCACCACTCTCGCTGGTAGTTTATTCCCCACTGTCGCCACACTGTAGGTGAAGAAACTCTTTGTGACATCTAGGTTTGCCTTTTTGGTTTTTAATTTCATTCCATTTCCGCGAGTTTGAGTATTATTGTTTAATGTGAATAGTGCATTTACATCGACTTTGTCGAAACCTTTTAGTATCTTAAAGCAGAGAGAGAGAGAGAGAGAGAGAGAGAGAGAGAGAGAGAGACCATATGTTAGGAGTAACCGCGGGGGTAGTAATAATTATTTTTCTTCCTCCTGTCAGCGTGGAGATGAGAGAGGAAGGGAGAGATTACCCCCACTTCTCTATGCCCTACCCTCTGCCTGCCCTATTCCAGGACTTCCCCTATTTTCCCCACTACCTTTAAATCTTTTTGTAACGGCGACGTCTTTTGTATTATATTCTAATTACAGTTAGACGATTGTGTGCAGTGTAAGAGGGATCTGTGGTACCGGTAGTATACATGGTTAAAGTAGATAGTTCGAAGCCTGTTAATTGCTGGAGGCCCTTTTTAAATTGAATATTATCGTCTAATAGTAGCCAGAGTAGAGTAAATATTTATTAAAGTTTTGACTAAAAAAACTTTGTTATTTTATAAAAAATCACCCACTCTGCTACCTGCCCTTCCTCCCTCAACCACAGCCCGTCTCCCCCTGCAGCCCCTAACTCCGCCCATTCCCTCCATCCCCGTCCCCACCCCTACTTCCCCTCTCACCTCCCTTACACATACATTCATACATGCTACCATTACCCCGACTTCTCACCCTCCTCTATCTCCACCATATGTTTACCTGTCGTACTGGGACGGTTTATATATTACTGCATTTGTTTTGGGCTCCCGTCTTTAAGATTTTAGAGAGTGTGTTTTGTTTATGTAGCATCGAAACTGTAGGCTAGTCTTTCATCATCATCATCATCATCATCATCGGTTCTTAGAGTAGCAGGTACTTCTTGCAAGGCCACGCTATTATTGAATGAGCCTATGCGATGTTGCTAGTTTCATTATTGTTCTGTAGATGTAGGTATTTTAGTTACACACGTCACTTGCTAGTAAAGACAGATAATTACATTGATTCACTAACTACCCAGACCTTTTCATCCACGCAAGGTGATCCAGGCTCACGGTAATTCTAATCGAAATAGCAAAACTCTAAATACAAGTGGAAGCAAAAATAGCAGGAGAGAGAGAGAGAGAGAGAGAGAGAATATGTATGTGTATTTGTGTTCAGCCTACCTACACCCCATCCTTTATCCATTCATCTAAAGGCTCCCCCCTCCTCACCACCCTCCTTCCTCACTCGCTCTCCACAATCTGATAAATGAAGTTATTAATTGCCCCCTTTTCTCTGTACCTCTATCACTTAATTACCTTACGCGAAAAAGAGTGGCGATGGGTAATATAAAGATTGGTTAGGAAGATAGGCAGGCAGATAAATAAGTTGGCTGAGGGTTGAGTTGGTTTGATGGTTTTGTTTACTTGTATTGTGGAGTTCGTCTGTTTTAGTGTATTTATATAGAGGGTTAAATAAGAACTAGCGAGTTTTAGGTTATAAAGAAGTTTTAGCTCGAAACATCGATCGTAAGGGGAGATGGGTCATTTTTCTATATCCCCTTCTCCCTCATGTTTAGCCCCATTAGTTTGTCGATTTTAAGATTTTTGCCCCATAAGTTAGTCGATTTTAAGATTTTTGCCCCATTTGTTTGTCGATTTTAAGACCTTCCGCCCCATTTATTTGTCAATATTAAGACCTTTCGTGCTATTTACGTGAAGAACCGGGGTTTCTACCGAAAAATGTACACATTAATCTAGAAGGGGGATCTAATGGATGTTTTTTTTTAAATTCTAAGGAGGAAAACTAAAAACAACAGAATATTAATAAATGGAAAAATCGACCAACAAGTGAACCATCCTCCCTTAAGCAGGATTACCCACTAAACTGCGGTTGTAGTACATTTATAAATTCAAAACCGTAGCTGCTGATTTATCTCTAAATACTCTGACAATATATGATGCTACTGTCGGTCTGCATCGTATTATTCTATTTTTTTTTTCTTCATATTTAGCAGCATATTTCTTTACACACTCGTTGTAACAGCTGACTAAACAAGATGGGAACATGATAATAATACCGGTAAGTCAGCTGAAAAGAAACAAGAGTATAGTATGAGTGGTTGACTTGGTTGGTTGATTCACCTCTTTGGACGGTTGGTTTAATTGGATAGTTGGCCGATTGGTGACATAGGGTATGGGTAGATAGCCCTAAATTGGTGATGTATTTTGAGAGGCATAGACGATGGTATTTAGAAATGTAAATAGTTAGTTGCTTATCCATTTCGCAAAGTGGATATATTAGACGGTAGGGAAACTCAGGCAAAAGCTTCTTACTGTTTATTTAGTTAGTATCCCTCTAGCGCGTCGAGCAGCATGAAACTTCAGGAGGATACGTTATAGGATTAAACAATATATATCTAAATGTTCCCGGTATTCCCTCTTATCTAAAATAGATAGGTATATTTGATGTTGAACAGGAAGTTGTGTAATCTATGTGACAGTCGCTGATAGATTGAATACAACATGGACGGGATTCTGTGATTTTGAGGACATTTGCCTTTATGATAACTGGTATGACACCAAAGTAAGCTGAATAAAATCGTTTGGCAGTAGTAAGATGAAAGGTCTTCGTAATACAAGGATTTTTGTTTTAGCTGTTGAGTAATTAACTGAAATCTAAGTAACAGGCACTCCTCTCAACAAGAAAATGACTTGATTTTGTTCTATTGAATCTCAGACTATTAACCATGTAGTTAACAATTTATCAAGATTTACCAGCTAATATTTTGCACAGGTGCCTATAAATAATCTATATTAATGTGCATGTAATGCAATTCTGCTGTAATTTCAATTTCATATCTTCAGCTTCGTGAAGGTGATGGAGATTATTCGACACATTTTCTTATATAACATTTGATATTATTCTGATGCATGTTCTCTTGTTTGTGTTGTATTATAGTGTATTATTTCTGTAACTTATCTTATGCTTATATTCGATCTGAAGTCAATCATCATATATCAGTTAACCACCGACCAGCATAAGTAAAAAGCATATTGGGAAACGTTTAGCTGTACTTTATATCCAATTTATCCAGATTAGCAAGATCTTCAGATGTTGGCTGGATGAGTGAAGTATTGTAATTTCCACATGATTTGTGGTTTCCTCTCTATTTATGCCTCATTATTAACCTAATATTGTGGTTTATAATATCTTGCAAGTCTTATTTATATTGATCTGTTTAGTAACGATGCATATAATTTAGCCTCTATTTAGCCTCGTATTCCATTGTTCGACTTACGGCTTTTATGTTAACTCTTTGTTTTAAGGGGAGGCAGACCGTTTTTCTGGACCCCCTTCTCCCTAATGTTTAGCCCCACTAGTTTTGATATTATAAGACGTTCGGCCCATTGGTTTGGCGATTTTAACACCTTTCGCCCCATTTCGTTGTCAATTTTAAGACCTTTCGTGCCATTTAGGTGTCGATTTTTTCCTGGCGAGCGAAAGTGAGCCTGCAATTTTAAGAGGGAATGGCCTTCGGCCGGGACATTTTTCTACCGAAAAATGTACAAATTTACTTTAAAGGCGGGTCTAGGGGGTGTTTTTCTAAGCTTGATGGAGGTCTAGGGAGGAAACTAAAAAATATATGAAAAATTAATTAATAGACCAAACAAACGGTCTGCCTCCCCTTAACTGTAATATGGCTTTTAATATTTCAACCCTCTGAAGGCGAATTTTGACAATTTATGGTGGCTATCATTAGACGATTGTAGACAGTTCAGGTAGGATCTGTGGGAATTATATGAGTAAAGATTATCCTAATTCACAACCCACAACGAGGGGCGACGCGCTCCTCGGTGCTACTAGGAGAGTGGCGAACACAACCTAAAGTAACCTAAGGTAAGGTAATTAACACTGACTTCCATATGCTCTTCCTAATCTGAATAAATTCGTTCAGTATGGTAATAACCAGAAAACAGAATAAATGCGTACTCGGATCTTGAAAGGGTTAATATTCTGATACATATTGTTCTAATTATTATTTTTTTTTATTTTAAATGTGATAAAATTGTGTTTCCATATACCATCTCTAATTAAAACAAAATCGACTAATAATAGCCAGAAAACGAAAAAATAAATGCGCATTCGTGTCTTCTAATTGTTTCCTTTGTCCTCATTATAGGACTCATTATCTCATATAGTTATAGACAAGTGTTGTTGGTTTAAAGTATTTCCTCCAATTCTACTCTACGTTTTTGCTCCACATTTCATCCGCTTTCTCATGCTTTGTTATCTCTTATTTATTATTGTTATCTATAACTATGTAGTAGACGGTTTGTTGTCATTTTATTGCCTATTGTATATTATAAATACTCAGGTCTTAATGTACTTATTATCTCCTGTAAGTTTGATTTGCTTTATATACTATCCTCGCCTTATTCGTTGGTATCTTCCTCCCAGCTTTGATGATGATGATGGCTGGAGTAAAGTAGGAGAGTAGAGTAAATTGAATAGAGGAAGACTAAGTTGAGAAGTGAGAAGTAAAGTAAAAGATAAAAAGTACTTGTGTAAAATGTAGGAGAGTAGAGTAATTTGGATAGAGGAAGATTAACCCTTTCAAGCTCCAATACGCGTTTCTGTTCTGCTTTCTGGCTACTATTATACGATTTTATTCAGATTAGTAACGGTATACGGAAGTCAAGGGGTTGATTGAGATAGTATTTACCCTTTTAATACCCACAGATCCTTCCTAAGCTGCATAAAATCGTCTAATGATAGCCAAAATAAACTGCTAAAATGCGCCAGAGCTTCAAGGGGTTAAGTTGAGAAGCGAGAAGTAAAGTAAAAGATAAATTACTTGTGTAAAATGTAGGAGAGTAGAGAGTAGAGTAATTTGGATAGAGGAAGAATAAGTTGAGAAGTGAGAAGTAAAGTAAAAGATATAAAGTACTTGTGTAAAAAATGTATTATGTTGTAGGGAGCAGCTGCGTCCTTGTAACCTCGTGCTGAAGGAGTCCTCATTTTGTAACCCCAAATTACCCCGTGTTCCTTGTGGTAGTTTTTCATAATTGTGCCTGAGGGAGCCTACATCTGCATTTGTCCTCCCCTGCTCTCCTCCCTACCTCCACACAGACCTCCCTGCCTCCACACCTCTACACAGACCTCCCTGCCTCCACAAAGACCTCCCTACCTCCACACAGACCTCCCTACCTCCACACAGACCTCCCTGCCTCCACAAAGACCTCCCTACCTCCACACAGACCTCCCTACCTCCACACAGACCTCCCTGCCCTCCTCCCTACCTCCGAAAGATTGTCTCTCTGCCTCTGGTTTAGTTTAGAAGATAACATTCTAGCAATGGCACCAAATCGAGTTTAACAATCATTATTTTTGTATTATCTATTTTTCCTTCATGTTTCATAATTTATATATTAGGCCTAAGCGTTGGCAGCCTAACCAAACAACATAACCTAACCTAGTATAATTCTGAAACGAAAATGCCCCGGTCTATAATATCAGAAACCATCAAATAAGGAAATAAAAAGATGAAACTGAAATAATTTAATACCCAAATCGAGTTGGAGCCACCGCTAGAATTATACGTTCTGGTTTAGTTTAGTTTGTCTTAATCGTTAGTGTATCTCCCCATTCGAGTTAATGTGTCTGTTGTTGCTTGTCTGCCTTCTATACCGTCTGTTCTGCCTACACTGTTCGGTTTTGCTGTAGTTCCTTCATGCCCTACGTGTTCGAGTACAAATCTGCCGTCATTCTTCCGACTTGGTATGGATTTATCTAAAAGGGGATATTTGTATGTATTTGTATATTTATGTATTTATTTATGATTATTATTGTTTTACTCGCTAGACCTCTATCAAGCTTTAAAAATACACTTAAGACCCCTCTTCGAGATAAATTTGTGCAATTTCGATAGAAGAATGCCCCAGCCGAAAGCTGGTTCCTCCTAAATTGTAGGCTCGCTCATGCCTGCACAAAATCGACATCCATTTGTTTTGCTGTGTATAAAGAAGACAAAAGGCAAAGCTGCCTGTAACAAGTGTTCCCACGAAGTTGAAAGAGTGACAGAGAGCCAAATGCAAGGTACAGTACGTTAGAGACATAATGTCTGGACACACGGATCTTGAAGCAGTACATATCATAGGATAAGGGCAAGACAGAAAGACTAATGGGGCTAAACATGAGGGAGAAAGGGGGTCCAGACCCCCCCCCCCACCACCACCACACACACACTCCCTTAATCTGTTTCCTTGTTTGAGTTTTAGTATAAATATTTGTTTGCCTCTCTTACCTCCAGATTTCTCACCTTCCTAATTTTCTGCTATGCCTTGATTTTATTTTTCCTTGAGCTTTGGTTTATTGCCCTCCTTGTCTCCGATCAGTGTCTGCCTATATCATTCCATCTTGTAGTTCAACCATTGCATAATATTTTGTCGTTGTTTTGCTTCCAAATATTTTGTCACTAATTATCTAGTCCGTTTTCGTGATTTGTTTCCTTTTACCTTTTCAGTATCTCTATATATAGTCTCCATTTACCATTTAAAAGTATATGTTTTAGGCAACTGAAATTATTTTGTTAACTACTATAATCTGGCACTACTGAGTTTATTACTGTACCCTTTCTCTCGTCAATTGCTGGCTGCTCAAAGCCCTAGCCTCCCTTGATACTGCCCGCGTTTGTTTCAATATCACCAAACGCCTTAGTTTTAAAGTTTCCATTGTACATTGTGTTTTGCTTTTGGATTGAGTTTGTGTGATCCTAGTGTTTATTTAGTATTATTTATTTATGTAGTTATTTTATGATTTACTGTATATCCACTTTTTAATTTTTTTCTTAACTGGATTTTCGGCCACCTTTTATTTTTTATTTTTTTATTTATTTTTTAAAGAAGTGGTGCACATGACAAATAAATATCCTATTAGTTTGGTTACTAATACATTTTACATGCTAACTTCCTCGTCTACTTATATGCTTTGTTTGCTTAGTTCTTAATATGTTTATTTTTATTTTTTTTCATGTTTAAGCTCCTGCTTTTTCTTGCCTCCGATCACGGTCTGCCTTTATTTTTTGGTCTTTCTTTAGTTCTTCCATGCATCTATAATCTATTATATTTTACCTTCATTATCTGCCTCTGATATTCTTCTACGTCTTGACATAACATAATAAAGGACAAGAAAAGACCTTCGTTATAGATGTATGCGATAATGATTCAGTCTCTCTTTAAATAGTAGTGTACACCCTATGTGGTGGATTGTATTCTTTCATTTCATAAATTTTATTTTAGTAAGCGTTGTTTCCACATAACGATTTTGATAAGTTGTTTTGTCTTTATATTGTCTTTGTCCCAGTTTTGGTTTGCTTTGTTTTCAAGTTTTACATTTTAATTTATGATTTTCCAGGTATTGTACATGTTACTTATTATTGGCCACCCCTTCGGGGATCACGGCGTCAGGCAATAGATAGATAGATAGACTTATTATTATTATTATTACAGTTGATTTTTCTTAAAATATCCTTGTGTTTTTACTCGAGTTTTAGCTTGTTTGTTTACCTCTGCTTCTGTATTGTTTATGATTAATATTTTTGATATATCTATGCATTCGTCCTTGACTTTTAACATAGTTGTTGACCTCTGCTTGTATCCCTGACTATCTTTCTGCCATGCAATAATTGTAATTAATGTTTGCCTTCCTTTCTGAATTAATATTGCAGTAATCACAACTAGTTTCCCTGTTTTACTTTTTCCGATTGTGTTATGCCGTGATTTTACTGTTTTGCATCCACTTGTAAACTAATAATATGTTTGGGCATTTAAAAAGGACTAACATAATATCACAAAAAAACAGGGGAGCATAACATTAATGATTGATTTGGTACTGGATGAGCTCCACTGGTTGAAATTATCTATCGGATGAATTGTTCGGTCACATTATTGTATTTATGTTATTTTGTTCTGTATTTCCAGTATCATTGTTTGTCTGCCTCTCTTCTATCTGGTACCTGTTTATATTGTCTGCATTTCTTTCTGTCTGTTTCTTTTCCTATCTACAGTATTCGTATTCCTTCACACTTACCTGATTTGTCTCCTATCTTTCTCCCTGTTTACTGTATTACCTATGATGTTTTCCCATTTTGTATCTGCCTACCATCGGCTTGTTTACCTTCCTGTCCGCCTTTCTCTCTTTCTTCCTACCTGCTTACCACACTGCCTGCCTACAGTTTAGCCTTCATATATCCCTGTTTAACAACCTCTCTACCTACCTACTTGCCTGTCCGTTTTGTTGCCTGTCTGCCTGCCCATCTAGCTACTTACGTATATGTTTGCCTACCTACCTATCTGCTTATTTGCCTTCTTACCTTCCTACCTACCTGCCTTCCTATCTACCTAACTACCATCCCCTTTACCTACTATCCTGCCTGCCTTCCTTCCTTCCTGCCTACTTACCTATCTTCCCTGCCTACCTATCCCCCTGCTTTCTATCCTGCCTGCCTTCCTTCCTTCCTACCTACCTGTTTTCCCTACCTTTCTACCCCCCCCCCTGCCTACTTTCTACCCCCCCCCTGCCTACTATCCTGCCTGCCTGCCTTCCATTATGCCTACCTACCTGTCTTCCCTACCTACCTATCCCCCCTACCTACCTACTATCCTGCCTGACCACCCACGCAGAGGCAGCCCACCCACAACCCTCCACCTCATCCTAATCCACTTTCAGCTCTCTGGTCCGTATCTTCCCTTGCCCAATTTTTACTCCTCTACCCTATGGAAAGATGTTCGCGTTTATGTGTATCTGTATATAAAAGTTTCACGTCTGTTTGTGTCTATCGTATGTTTTATTTCAGCTGAAGGTAAAGTGCTATGTCCCTGTCTTGTTTACACAGCTTCTACGAGTATTTTGTAGCGAAATATGCTGTTAATTATGAAAACTTAGCAATAATATTGCGCAGAGGCATTGTAATTTCACTCCATCTATCCTACCATCTATCTACGCTTTATTTCTCTTCACCTGCCCAAATGGTAAGAGAGAGAGAGAGAGAGAGAGAGAGAGAGAGAGAGAGAGAGAGAGAGAGAGAGAGAGATGGTGGTAGTTGTGGTTGTCGCGGTTGTCACTGATACCGGAGATTGTGGTTGCGATGTTTGTTGGCGGTTCAGACTGGCCTGTTAGCTGGTTTAGAGATGTTGATGGTTTTGGCTTGGATGTTGGTAGTTTAGTTCGATATTATTGGAAGTATTCTATTAACATATCCTGGATCCCGATGTCTTGTAGTTTTGTTTGGGGATTTTACTGGCTGTGGTGGGAATTTTCATAGTTGTGGTGATTTTGGTATTTTCCTTAACTCATTCTGTACCGGCAACTTCTTTTTAACTTAATTCTAGCTATATATAGGCCTATATATATATACGATTTTTTGCAGTTTAAGAAGGATCTATGGTAGTTAAAAAGGGTTAAGTAAGATAGTTCGAAGTCTGTTAATTGCTGGAGGCCCTATTTAAACTGAACACAATCATCTAATAGTAGTCAGAATAAAGTTAAAAGGACGTCACCGGTAAAGAAGGGGTTAACACATCCTGGATCCCGATGTTTTGTAGTTTTTCTTGGGGATTTTGCTGGCTGTGGTGTGAATTGTCATGGTTTAGGTGGTGATTTTTTGTATTTTCCTTAAGAACTGCCAAAGGTTTAAAAGAGTTTGGTAATTTTAATAGAAACTTTCGTGGATCCAGCTAATTTTAGTGAAAACTTAAAGTCGTTGTAATAAGGATTTTAGGAGGGGTGGTAATAGTATTGTTAAAAGTTGTTCAGCCATGCATATAGGCCTAGTTCATATTGTACATGAGTGTGGCAGTAATGTTTAATTATTAGTAGAAATTGGGTATCCCTGTTGGTTATTTATGTTTGTAATTTTGTTAGTCTTAGTCTTGATAATTATGTTGGTAAGTAACAAGATATATTGGTAGTCTTTGTAACATGTTTTGGTAATTTCCTATGTCTAGGTATATGGGTATTCATACAAGTAATATTGACAATTGTAGTTGAAATAATTGCTATCTGTCGCAGCTGCAACAATGGTGAATTATTAAGGTATCCATCCCCCTTAACCTTCTGAGGATCTATGACGCACTATTTTCTGTTTTCTGGCTATTATTAGACGATTTTATTCAGATTACGAAAGGTATATAGAAGTCAGAGGGTTAATTGAGATAGTCTTTGCCCTTTTAATTCCCACACATCCTTCCTAGGCTGTTTAAAATCGTCTAAAGATAGCCACAATAAACTGCTAAAACACGTCATATCCTCAAGGGGTTGAATAGTAATGTTGCAAGATTAGTTCCAGTCATTAAAGTGTTAGTATTTTTATGGTACTGTTGGTTAGCAATTTTGAAATTAGTAACGTTAGTAGCAGTGGTAACAGTAATGTTTTTATACTGTTTTCAGCTGACGGTAAATATATTCCCTTAGCAGCTGAATTCCTCATATATATATATATTATGATCAACAATCAAGTTAATGTACAGATCTCTAGCATAAAACCACATTTCGCCAGATAATTACAAAAATAACTAAATATATAAACAAAAATATACAAAAAATATTGGTGGTAGTAGTGTTGGATTAGTTCGTAGAAATGTTGGTAGTAGTGTTGGTAGGGCCAGAGGGGTATGTAGAAATTGCGGTTACAGGAATTGTTGTAGAGTGAAAGGGAGAGATGGTCACGCTTTGAGGGGGGGGGGGGGGGGGGAGAAGAGCTATGGGGGTAGGATGTGAGAATATATGTTAAGGGGGGTCACCTGCTTTTTTTTCTCTTTCTCTCCTTTTCTCTCTTGCTCTGGCTTGTATCCATTCGGCCCCATTCAGCCAACTGTTTTAAGACGTTTTTTTTTTTTTTTTTTTTTTTTTTTTCTATGTGATTGAGGGAGGCAAAAGGCATAACTGCCTATAGCGAGTGCCACCCCCATAGTTGAAAGAGTGACAGGGCCAAAATCAAGGGACGTTCGAGCCAAAATGCCTGGACACACGGAGTTTGAAGCAATTTAAGTCATAGGAAGAGGGAAACGCTGATTCTGGGAGAGAGTTCCAGAGCTCAGCTGTTGAGTAGAAGAAAGTTTGAGAGTAACGTTTCACTCTTGGGTTGGAGAGTTGCACAGAGTAGGGGTGGGATTGAGTTGCAAGACGGGTACCACGTGCCCTACGTAAAGGAGGTGGTATGCACTGGGATAGCTCTGAGGAACACTGATTATTATAGTAGCGATAGAATAGCGAGAGAGATGCAACATTGCGGAGGAGAGAGAGAGATTGCAGAGAGTTGGTGAGTGGACGGGAGTTAATGATACGAAAGGCCTTCCTTTCAACTTTGTCTAGGAGAGCGGTGTGAGAGGAACCTCCCCACACATGTGAACAATACTCAATACAAGGGCGCACTATGCCCCTGTACAGAGCAAGATGCTGTGCAGGGGAAAAGAACCCCCTAAGGCGGTTGAACACACCCTATCCCTATCCAAGTGTCGATTTCTTCCTGGCGAGCGATAGCGAGCCAGCATTGTAAGGAGAAATCCAGCTTGGCCGGAGACATTTTTCTATCGAAAAATGTACAAATTTAGCTTGCTGTCAAAAAAAATATATATATATGCTGGTTCGCTACCGCTCGCCAGGAAAATATTGCCACCTGGATGGGGGTAAACGTCTTAAAACAGTAGGCTGAATGGGACGGAATGGATACAAGCCAAAGAGAGAGGGAGAGAACGAGAAAATAAGCAAGGTGGGCTCCCTTAAACCCCTTGATAATCATGACGCGTATGACAGTTTATGCTGGCTATCAGTGGGCGATTTTATACAACTTTGGAAAGATCTGTGGGAATTATAAGGGTAAAGACTATCTCAATTGACCCTTCTGACTTCCAAAAACCCTTCCTAATCGGAATAAAATCGTCTATTAATAGCCAGAAGACAGAAAAGAGAGTGTGTCATCGATCCTCAGAGGGTTAATAATTATATATAACCAGTGTTGTCAATTTAGCTACTTTCCCGCTAGATCTAGAGGTATTTACTTCGACTTAGAGGCAAATATTTACATCTAGCGACCTAAATTCTAGCGACATTCGGTAGCATTAACCATTTTAGAAGATGTATTGTAGAGATTATGCCGTTATTCTAGCTATTCTCGGCATTTATATACTATCTAGCGGACATGATTTGGTAACACTGGATGTAACCAGACATTATGTCATTCACCTGAGGGAATATTTTATCCTTGAGCAGCTGAATATTCAATAGTTGACCCCTTGAGGATTATGACTCATTTTATCAGTATATTTTGTGTATCATTAAACGATTGTATTCATACATAGAGGGCCTAGGAGTCGGACGGATCCTAAATTAAGTGGTCAATCCTGTAAGTCCTTCAGTAAACTGGCACGGGTTGTCCCTCTTACAGGGTATAGGTCCGCTTGGGGGCCTTCTGTGTATGGCCACCCTCATGAAGGGGGGTAAGGCGTCCGGAAATAGATAGATAGATTCAGTTCAGGAAGGATCTGTGGGAGTCAGAGGCATAATTGAGTTTGTTTTGACCCCTTAGATTCATAGAGGTCCTTCCTAAACTACAAAATGTCATCTAATGATATCCAAAATAATCTGCTAAAACACTCCATAGTCCTCAAGGGGTTAATAGGAAAATTTGAAACTACCACGTCTTTGTAACATAATAATGCCAAGTGCTCATGAATAACAACAAATATAGCTAAAACGTCATCGTACTATAGTCATCCTCCTATGAAATGAGCTACAAGGTGGAGTCCCTCGCCCTGTGCGGTGTTGTCAAATATTCAAAGCTTTAACAACAAATGTTAGTTTTTCAGGCTATTAACAAATTAATTTTAGCTTTTATGACTATATATATTATATTACAATTTTAAAGGTTATGTGGTGTTAAGAAACATATCATTTTAAGGATATATAGAAGGAATTTATACAACATATGGCACGCTATTTAGAACATGCTGCCATTTTTCTGGGGACAGCTATAAATAGATTTAAGGAATGGTAGGATATGCGACATTGCCAAGTAATGTCAATGCGGTTCTGTTGGCTACGCACGCACTCACACACACCTCTACAGATACACACACAAACACACACATACATACACAATCTCCAAAATGCATTATAGCACAATGTAATCCCATCAAAAGAGAGAGAGAGAGAGAGCTGGATACGAGTAATGGCAACGCTTTAAATGGCCTCAAACTACGACAACAACATCATCCAGGTCAGACGGTCACTAACCCTCATTCATAGTGCGACCACCATGGAAGGAAAAATTCGCAATAGTTACTCTCATCTTCATAGCCAGGCAAGGGAGATGCTGTACAATGTAAATAGGTATATACAAATATAGCCTACCTATTATTTCGTTTCTGTAACTTTTATACAAGAATACCAATAACCCTTCCAGACATAAAAACGTCTTTTACATTTATTTAAAGTTTCCCTTCTAATGTGGCTTTCTTTGGTTTCCCATTTTCTAAAAGGTTTGTTTTGGTAGAAAAGTGGCAACACCGCACAGGGCGACCTTGACCTCCTTGGAGCTCATTTCAGTTGAGTTTGACTATAGCTAAGTGATCAAGATGGTGATATGGGGAAAACAACAAAATTATAGTGTACAGTTGGCCACGTAAGTTCTGTTCCACGTAGTGATCTATGTATATAAGTTAAATTCATATTTTTTTTACCAACCAACTTTACTCCTAAACTCAATAAATAATCAACAAATACATGTGGCACTCCAAGGACTCGAACCTAGGATACTCACACCGAAATTCCGCGCATTTATGCATTACGCTATCTATCTATCTATCTATCTATTGCCTGAAGCCGTGATCCCCGAAGGGGTGGCCACGAACGAACCGCCCCCATGCACCTCTGTCCCCAGTCAGTCGACGCCCCTCCCTTCAACCAGCACCGCCTTCGTTCATGTACTTCCTCACTCCATCCTTCCACCTCATTCGGTCTACCTCTCCCTCTCTGTTCCTCCACCTCGCTCTCGTACACCCTCTTAGTCATTCTCTCGCTTTCCATACGTTCCATATGGCCGAACCATCTCAAGTTGTTCCTTTTCACACTTTCCAGCACATCTACCTCCACACCACACCTCCTTCTTACTTCCTCATTAGTCTGTCTATCCCTCCATGTAACTCCGCACGCACTCCTTAAGTAATTCATTTCCACTGCTCTCACTCTTGGTCTGAGTCTCTCAACCAACGTTCATGCTTCGCTTCCGTAAGTCAGTGTCGGGATTACCACACTGTCATGCAAAGACTTCTTCACTTTCATACTGACCACCCTATTTCTTGTTACTGCTTTTAGCATTCCTACAACCCTCTTCCCCTGTTGTACCTCTCCCGCACTTCTTCATCCATAGTCCCATCTTTACTCAACACACTGCCCAGATACTTAAAAGAGTTGACGATCTCCATAGCCTGACCGTTCAGCTTCACCTCACACTCTGTGACTTCACCCCTTTCGAAGACCATAACCTTGCTCTTCCCCGCATTTACCTTCAAATTCCGTTTTTCGCACACTTCCAAACTCATTTACCAGACCCTGCAACTCCCATTCATTATCACTCATCAGAACTGTATCATCCGCAAGCAGCAGTATAGGTAGCTTCCACTCAATTCCCTCCCTTTTCAGCGATACACCAACATCCACTGCTCTTGATAGTATTTCTTTCATGACTCCATCCATATATACAGTAAACAACCACGGGGACATCACACACCCCTGTTTCAAACCAACATTCAGGTCAAAGAACTCGCTCTGCTCACTCTCCACACGTACTGCCGCTTTTGCAACCTCATACATGCTCTTCACTGCTTTCAGCAACTTGCCCTCTACTCCGTATATTCTAAGTACTTTCCACAAACCTTCTCTATCCACTCTGTCATAGGCCTTCTCCAAGTCCATAAAGGCAACATACACCTTTTGTTTCTTCTCCAGATATTTCTCCACAACATAATTCAGGGTAAAAATCTGATCTACACATCCTCTTCCCTTCCTAAAACCTCCCTGCTCGTCGCCTATCCATTTCTCCGTTCTCACTCTCACTCTCTCGATCATTACCCTACTGTATACCTTCCCTACTACGCTTAGAAGACATATTCCTCGGTGGTTACCACACACTCCTCTTTCCCCTTTGCCCTTATACAGTATAGGGCTATACGCTATCAAGACAGTTAAAGAATTATGCACAAGCCTACGAATAATTATGCAGTTTCGAATCCTGCATATTAATCTGAGCATGTACAGTCAGAAACCGCAGTTTCTGAGACACCTGGATAGGGCCCGGACATTGAAAGCGTATTGTTTATGGACGACAGCCCACTTTAACTATCACAAGTCCGCACACGTACGAACACACGTTTCGAACCAATAGATGTTTCACTCAGTCTGCCATGTCAAATTATGGTACTGTTGTTATGCTACGATACGATTCATACTACAGAATCTGATATATAAATGACAAAAATACCATTTTTGTTAATCCCTCCTGAATCTACATTAAATACGGATAGCTATAAAAGAATTAAGAATGTAAAGACACACTTTGTGTATATATATATATATATATATATATAGAGAGAGAGAGAGAGAGAGAGAGAGAGAGAGATTGAGATTGAGATTCTTAATAAAATACCGCTCTTTCAGTCTCTTCCTTGAAGTATAACAAATATAAGTGAGTAGTATTCAACTCTAATCTAATAAAATTTTGAATAATCGATGTCAGAAGGTAAAAAGTATTTCAGCCCTTTGACACTGAATTGTCCTTCCCTTAGTTAAAACAAAAAAATAAAGTCTTGAGGCAGCTGGAATAAGGAATCTGATCTGATGACTCGAGTAATATAGGAGAGTAAAGTAATTTGGATAGAGGAAGAATATGTTGAGAAGTAAAGTAGAAGAATAAGGGAATATAGTCATCATCTGATTTAAGAGGGCCTGGCTCTATTGAAGTACCATTTTATGTCCTTCCCTCCCCCTCCAGTCCCTTTGTTGAGGCTTCTTTGGGTGGCTCTCTAATTGTTGTGTTGTCCCTCCACATAGGCCACTTAGCTCCTTCAGTACGATAAGGCTTTTTCTATATGCTATTCTGGCTTGCATTAGACCATTATATTCAGTTTAACTCCTTCAGGATATGAAGATGCCTTTGTAATATTAATCTGCCAATCATTAGATAATTGGGTGCGATTTTACTTTACTAGCGCGCACTTTACAGGTACCCCCAAAAACTTATTAAAGATGTATTTTAGGTCTCCACCCATCCATCAACAAGCTACACCCTTTTCTGGTCTGTTACTAGTAATATAAACGATCTAATAACGTTTTTTATGTGTTTTTTGACGAGAATAAAACAGGGCGTTTGGGCCGAAAATCGGGAGTTTACCGCCTCTTACGGTCGTTGGTTTGTTGACATGACGCTCGAGGTTAGCTGCGTTTGCTGTTGTGCTTTCCACAGATCCTTCTTGGACTTCTTAAAATTCAGCCAATGAAGTATACACAATCATTGTTGTACAGTCGGATACCACAGTATCCAGCCCACTTATAAGAATTCGTGGACCCCTATGTTTTTCTTTATGCAATTAAAATTATCTGGTTGAGTTTTTAATAGAACTTCCTTTTCAATAAATAGTATATATATAGTTTTGTAGTTGATTTATAGAAAATTACATTGATAAATTTGTTTCCAGATATATGCTTCCATAATTAGAAATAGGTGCTGTCCACGATTATTTATGAGTGGGGTAGAGACTATGGCATCCGAGTGTACATTGGTATCGGTGTCTCTGGGGTTGTTTATCGTATCTAAACTATATCACTGTCACTACTTGTTAAACACCGCCTGTAACTTGCCTATGTCCAAACCCTGAGGCAGATCCCACTAACCTTCATCACTCTCAAGGTAGGTAGGTACTGTAGGTTGTGCAGGCCCGCTCCTCCGTTCTACCTTACCTGTCAGCATGGATGTAAAACAAGCTAAAGACTTAATTTTTTATATCTCTCTCTACCTCGCCTCCAGTACACAACCCCCACTTAGCATTCCGGCCCCGTCCTAGTGTCGCGTTACAAAGTGGCGAGGCTGCGGGGTTGTGTCGTTGTGCTGACACTAACCAAAAGACTTACTGCGGGTGTCGCTCTTTGAAGGTGGATTTATACATTAGCTTTTCTAGGCTACTTTGTAAAACTATTTTTGTTTCACTCGTATTGGTAACGGAACTTAATATGGTTTAGACCGAATACATATTAACAGAGGTGGAGAGGGGGGGGGGAATAGGTTGGGTTAAGTATATGGGGTCTCGAAGAATGTTATGGAATTAAAGGGAGATATTTCGCTCCTGCTCCCTCATGCTATAGCCCCATTTGTTCCGAGATTATAAGACGTTCGCCCTAGTAGTTTGGCGATTCTAAGACCTTTCCCCTCATTTCTTTGTCAATATTAGGACCTTTCGTGCCATTTAGGTGTCGATTTTTTCCTGGCGAGCGAAAGCGAGCCTATAATTTTATGAGGAATCGGCCTTCGGCCGAGAGATTTTTCTACCGCAAAATGTAAAAAAATATTTTGAAGGAGGGTCTATGGGTTTTTGAAGGAGGGTCTGGGTTTTTGAAGGAGGGTCTATGGGTTTTTGAAGGAGGGTCTATGGGTTTTTGAAGGAGGGTCTATGGGTTTTGAAGGAGAGTCTATGGGTTTTGAAGGAGGGTCTATGGGTTTTGAAGGAGGGTCGATGGGTTTTGAAGGAGGGTCGATGGGTTTTGAAGGAGGGTCTATGGGTTTTGAAGGAGGGTCTATGGGTTTTGAAGGAGGGTCTATGGGTTTTTGAAGGAGGGTCTATGGGTTTTTTGTTTAAGCTTGATAGAGGTCTAGCGAGAAAACTAAACAAATAAATAAAACATAAATAACAACATCAATAAACCGACCAAAAATATAAACCCTCTCCCCTTAATGGCGAGGAACGATGGTAACCAGACCAGACCAGATGGTTGGAGTAAAGTAGGAAAGAAGAGCAATTGAACAGAGGAAGAACAAGCGGAGAAGTGAGAAGTACAGTAGAAGACTGAAAGTTCTCGGGCTCAACCAAGTTAACATAGGTGATATCAGTACTATAAAGCTACAGTACTGAAGCTGCCATTTGATAGTTGCGGAAGAATGTTGAGGGGAAAACAAACTCGTGTAAATGCATCCGAAGGCAAAGAATGTTGGTGGTGTAGTGGTTGTTATATCCTGTCGAGTAGTTTTGCGGTTCCCGCCCCGGACATCTCAACCAGTAGACCATTTCAACCAGTAGCTCTCAACCAGTGCAAAATCAAGCAAGACCAACCAAACCAATTGTTTGTCATTTAAAAGGGTCCATAGCCTATATCTTCATGTACTCTCTCTAACAAACTTCCTCCATTCATTCCTGTCATTTGCTAATTCTTTTGCTTACCATTCCCTTTTCACGCTTTGACACACATTCTGACACCAAATCATACCATCTTCTCGGCTTCCCACGCTTTCTTCTTCCTTCCACGTCACTGACTTAGATCCTTTTAACTATTCTTTCTTCAGGCATTCTGGTCATGTGACCATACCAGCTGAGAACACTTTCTTATATATTTTAATGTATTTATTTATTGCTGTCTATAGGTAGGATTTTGTACTGGTGTGGTCAACGCTGCTTGTAGTTGCTGTACTCATTGGATGTGTTCATATTATTTATACTTAATAATAATAATAACAATAATAATAACAATAATGGAGATCGTCAACTCTTTTAAGTATCTGGGCAGTGTGTTGAGTAAAGATTAGACTATGGATGAAGAAGTGCGGGAGAGGGTACAACAGGGGAAGAGGGTTGTAGGAACTCTGAAAGCAGTAACAAGAAATAGGGTGGTCAGTATGGAAGTGAAGAAGTCCTTGCATGACAGTGTGGTAATCCCGACACTGACTTACGAAAGCGAAGCAAGGACGTTGGTTGAGAGACTCAGACCAAGAGTGAGATCAGTGGAAATGAATTACTTAAGAAGTGCGTGCGGAGTTACATGGAGGGATAGACAGACTAATGAGGAAGTAAGAAGGAGGTGTAGTGTGGAGGTAGATGTGCTGTAGAAGTGTGAAAAGGAACAACTTGAGATGGTTCGGCCATATGAAACGTATGGAAAGCGAGAGAATTACTAAGAGGGTGTACGAGAGCGAGGTAGAGGGACAGAGAAGGAGATGTAGACCGAAAGAGAGGTGGAAGGATGGAGTGAGGAAGTATATGAACGAAGGCGGTGCTGGTTGGGGGGAGGGGCGTCGACTGACTGGAGACAGAGGTGCATGGGGGCGGTTCGTTCGCGGCCACACCTTCGGGGATCGCGGCGTCAGGCAATATATAGATAGATAGATAGAATAATACAAACAAATGATAATAATATTAATAATTGTCGGTTTATTAATTTGCTAATTTGCAGCCGTGAGGTTGTAAATCTAGTTTTTCTTAACCTAGGTGCAGTAGGCTACAAAGTATATTTTTCCTTCAGATGAAGTATTGAGGGATAAGCCTTTGCACCTTAATTTAACTACAAGGTCAAACGCAACCTATGGCGAGCGCGAGGTGTAGAGTTCCCATCATAGTACATACGCAGATGTACAGTACTTGTGAGAGTATGTGTAGGCTAACACAAGCTGATAGTTGAACAGCCAGGCTACGGAGGGACCACGATACAATCCTCTCCATCGGGATAGGCGATTTATTTGTTTATATTTTAGTTCTGGAGGATTCGAACCCTCAACCTGCGAGGTCGACCACACGCCTAACCCGACCCCCGTCGGGAATGGAATGGTGTGTTAGGCCGGATGGTTGTTTGGTTATTAGTAATGAAGTGATTATTGTACCACGTGGCTGCTTCTGTTACAGTATCCTTTGGTTAGTTATATTATTATGCTGAACCCTTTGAAGTTCTGGCGCGTTTTAGCCGTTTATTTTTGGCTATCATTAGACGATTTTATGCAGCTTAGGAATTATCTGTGGGTATTAAAGGGGTAAATACTATCTCAATCAATCCTTTAACTTCCATATACCGTTACTAAACTGAATAAAATCGTCTCATAGTACCCATAAACTGAACAGAAACGCGTATTGGAGCTTGAAAGGGTTAATAACCATTTTCCATATTACATGTAATGAAAACTAAATTTTTAAATTTAAATATATCCGTTTTAATAAATTAGATTATTATATTCTATACCATAATATGCTTTCGTTCAGAAGGTTTGTCGAAATCGTATGTACATTACGATGATTACGTACTTCAATATTCATTTTAAGTATCAAAATTTGAGTAGTCTTTGAGGTTTGTCTAAGGCTATAGAAATTCGAATTAACTTATTCCACCGTACTGCTGAATTACTGTGTTGATATATAATTTCTTAAAAATGTATTGTATTCTTATATTTTTAAATGTATTTCATTTTATGGAATTAGATACGTATATCACTTAAATTGTTTTACATTAAATTGATCGATTATAATATGTCCAATGCAGTTGATCATATTGAAATTTCAATAATTAAACTAGTATTAAGTTTGCATAATAAAATATTTATTTACTAATGGAGTACAAATTGCTTTAGAAGTTATAGGATATAAGATTGATGGCGAGTATTTGTACAGCTCAAAAATAGGTACCGGTACTTCTATCTGTATGTAATAGTTCATACCTTAAATAGTAGCCTGTGTTAGTGTGTTAGAGACCCAATAGACCGAGAGTGTGAGTGTGCGTAATCATTTTCGTTAGCCCCAACCTAAGGCTATAAGAACAAGGTAACCCATGTGCATAGACCTTATATTAATTTAATAACAAGGTTTGTGTGGTCGGTGCGTCAGTCTCTCTCTCTCTCTCTCTCTCTCTCTCTCTCTCTCTCTCTCTCTCTCTTCTCTCTTCTCTCTCTCTCTCTCTCTCTCTCTCTCTCTCTCTCTCTCTCTCTCTCTCTCTCTCTCTCTCTCTCTCTCTCTCTCTCTCTCTCTCTCTCTCTCTCTCTCTCTCTCTCTCTCTCTCTCTCTCTCTCTCTCCTATAATAGTAGCCTATGTGCTCTATAAGTCGGCTGAAGAATTTTATCCCAAGAAAGCTTTTTACAACACATTAATATATATAATTATTTAAATTTGAATGACTTGATAACTGAAGCGAAGAATAAGCTAAATATCAATACATAGCCTACTTATTTCATTATTTTATCTTGCATGTTTGTTTGTAACTGTGTGTGTGTGTGTGTGTTTTGTGTATGTTTATATTGTCTGTTATTGGTGTGAATAATAATAATAATAATAATAATAATAATAATAATAATAACCTAATTGAAATATGTTAACTGTTCTTTTGAAATTCAGTTACAATTATGGTAATATATGGTAATAATATTGATATATAATAAACTCAAGTTTGTGTGTGTGTGTGTGTGTGTGTGTGATGACCTTGGTGTATAAGTGCGTGGTTCAACCTGAATTACCATCTTAACATCCCTTCTGCCCCTCATATTCTCTCTCGCCCTCTCTCTCTCTCTCTCTCTCTCTCTCTCTCTCTCTCTCTCTCTCTCTCTCTCTCTCTCTCTCTTTCTTTCTTTCTTTCTTTCTCTCTCTCTTTATTTTCCACTTCTTTATATTTGGGGTTTTGCTAGGTCTGTTAGAATTAAGCACCTCATTTAGTTCGTATGGTCTGTGTGGTCAGTGTGTCTGTAAATATATGTAAATGTTTCTCTCTTCTCAAGGGACTGGAGTTCTCGCAGAGTGGCTCCCTTTGTAACGTTATTATTGACTTACAGTGTGCTGGCGTAATAATCCAGTAGGGTTGATAGCCTCTGAAGTCCTATTTTAACTAATCTCTTCTCTTAGCAGACAACGATAAAAACTGAATTTGCTGTCATGTATGTATTTTGATTGTCATGTAAATAGTGATGCACCCAGTTATAATCTAGCCCTTCCCACTATCTTTCTACCTGCTTCCCTAACTCTCTCTCTCTCTCTCTCTCTCTCTCTCTCTCGCTATATATATATATATATATATATATATATATATATATATATATATATATATAGAGAGAGAGAGAGAGAGAGAGCGAGCGCAAGCAAAGGATCAGAACTATTGAAGTTAATTATACGCTATTTGGAAATTATAGCCTATAATAATGTTGCTACTAACAAATTAGTATATTTGATCGTGTCCTGATTATCTGATGAAATATACTAATCTATTTTATGTTGTTTGTTTTCCAGGTGAGTTGAGATGCAAGCGTTGTGGATCCACCTGTAACGTGAGGAGAGTGAAGTGCAAGTGGTATGTAGCCTAATATTCCAGGAGGGATGTAATATTTGTTGGCTGAATGGGGCCGAATGGATACAAGCCAGGGAAACAGAGAAAAGGAGAGAAAGATACAAAAGAACCGGTGACCCCCCTTAACCCTTTTCTTAGTTGCCTCCCTCCCTCCCTCCCTCCCACTTGTTTCTCCTCTTCTCTTTCTCCTCCCCTCAGGTGTTTAAATCAAATTATGTATACCTGGGGTGTAATGCAAGTGTTGAAAAGAGAGAGAGAGAGAGCATATTATACTCCACGATATGTATATATGTAAACATTATGTACAGTATATGAACGCTTAAGAAGTACATACATTCCGACAACCCTACAATACAGTATATAGGTGTAAGTTGAGAGAGAGAGAGAGAGAGAAGGAGGGGTAGGGATATTTGAAGGCACGTATGATTTAGGTAAGCAGGTAGGGTAGTAGATTAACCGATTTGAAGGGTGGTCATTACGGCCGCGAGAAGTTAGTAGGAGGGAGGAAGGAGGGAGACTACAGTAAGAAAGTATTGAAGGAAGGAGGAGGAGGAGGAGAAAACAGGAAGAATAGATTGAAGCAAGGAAGGATGGAAGGAAGAGAGGGAGGGTTGAAGAAAGGGAGACAGAGTTGAAGGAAGGAAGGGAGGGAGATAAAATAAAGGGTATGAAGGATGCATTAGAGGGAAGAGGTTACGAAATTTAAGGGGAGGCAGACCGTTTTTCTGGACCCCCTTTTCCCTAATGTTTAGCCCCACTAGTTTTGAGATTATAAGACGTTCGGCCCATTAGTTTGGCGATTTTAACACCTTTCGCCCCATTTTGTTGTCAATTTTAAGACCTTTCGTGCCATTTAGGTGTCGATTAGTTCCTGGCGAGCGATAGCGTGCCTGCAATTGTAAGAGGAAACGGCCTTCGGCCGGGACATTTTTCTACCGAAAAATGTACAAATCTATCTTGAAGGGGGGTCTAGGGGGTGTTTTTCCTAGCTTGATGGAGGTCTAGGGAGGAAACTTTGAAAATATATGAATAAATTAATTAATAGACCAAACAAACGGTCTGCCTCCCTTTATATACAGGAAAGGGGTTAGTGAGATTTGGTTAAGGGGGTACTGCTTGTTTTCTTGGTCTATATATTCATTTTTGTATTTGTTATTTAGTTACCTCGCTAGGCCTCCATCAAGCTTAAAATAATACCCCTTAGACCCCCTTTCAAGATAAATTTGTACATTTTTCGGTAGAAAAATGTCCCGGCCGAAGGCCGTTTCCTTGTAAACATACAGACGATTTTGTGCAGTTTAAGAAGGATCTGTGGTAGTAAAAAGGGTTAAGCGAGATAGTTCGAAGCCTGTTAGTTGCTGGAGGCCCTTGTTTAACTGAATAAAATCGTTTATTTATAGCAAGAATAAAACTAAAATGACGGTACTAGTAATGAAGGGGTTAACGTGATGTCATGTAGTCGAATATTTGATAATATTGTAGAATTTCTGAGTATCATGGCTTTAATTACTAGTTTAGTTTATTTAACCCCTTCTGTACCGGTGCCCTCCTTTTAACTTTATTCTGGCTACTATTAGACGATGTTATTCAGTTTAAAAAGAACCTACAGCAATTAACAGGCTTCGAAACTTCTCACTTCACCCTTTCTACTACCACATATTCTTCCTAAACTGCACAAAATCTTCTAAATAAAAGAGAGAGAGAGAGAGAGATCCATCCATCCTAGGGAAGGTTGCGTGTGTCTGTTTCTCCCTTAAGGGTCTAGGTAGGTAGGGTACTGGTTATGCGCTCTCTCTCTCTCTCTCTCTTTTGCTAAGTATCTCATGTGTTTGAATTCACTGTTTAACTTCGTATAATTGTCTACCGTAAGAGTAATATATAGTGTGTGTGTGTGTGTGTGTGGGTGAGGGGATCAGCCCCTCGAAACCTTTACATTTTAGGCTTACTTAAATTATGTATAATTATGCTGCCTCTCCTCCCCAGCTGACCACTCCTTAATTTTCTCTACATCACTTTTGGCCACATTCACCCCACCCTGCTCTTTACCAACATATCAACCTCTTCAATCAGATCACGAATTATTTACTTTATAAATTTATGATACTGCCTGATGACTTTACATAGGCCAAGACATGAATATAGTGATGCGATGCGATGCGATGCGATGATGTTGAGGGATAGCCTTAACCCGGTCTATGTAGGCGGGTTCCCAACCCCGAAAGGAGTTGAAATAGTGGAACTATCCCCCCCCCCCCCCCTGCCAAAGGCGACTTTCTAGGGCCTTTCCTAGCTGATGCTGAGAGGATTGGGTTCTAGTTATGTGGTGATGGGCTGGTCTACCAGAGTGAGAGCTGAGCGATCTCTGCCATACCCATAGTTTACTCTGATTGTTCCTTTTACTTATATATTTTATAGATCTCGAGTGACTGTCTTTTCCGTGGATTGACCTCCCTACTGCCAACCTAGAGGTTGGCAGATTGGGAGCCAAAGCTTCACATTTTTCCTTTGCCCCTCAACTCTCCCTTCATAATTAAGAACATAAGAACATAAGAAAATGGGAGTCTGCAGAAAGCCGATTGGCCTAAGCAAGGCAGATCCCTGTCCCACACAACCCCAAATCAATTACAAAGCCCAATTATAGGTTCAACACTCTAATACCCTGAGGATCATCTTACCAAAACGGTTAGAGATTAACGCAGGATTATGGGGGTCTGCAGAGCGCTGATTGGCCCAACCCGCTGATCCCCCTTCACACCCAACCCTTCTCGTCCATATGCTTATCCAATTTTATCTTAAAGCTCCCTACAGTTTTAGATCCCACTATAGCACTTGGTAGTCCATTCCACCCATCTACAACTCTGTTACCAAACCAATATTTGCCTATATCTTTTCTGAAACGAAATTTATCTAATTTGAAACCATTGGTACGAGTTATTTCGCTATCACTGAGCTTTAGTACATTTGTCATGTCCCCTTTGTTAATCCCACTAACCCACTTGAACACCTCTATCATATCCCCTCTAACTCTGCGTCTCTCTAACGAATGTAAACCTAATTTCTTCAACCTTTCTTCATACGGAAGATTTCTAATATTATGGATCATTTTTGTCATTCTACGCTGTACTCTCTCCAATGAATCTATGTCCATTCTGTCTATGTCCATTCTGTAATAAGGACACCAAAATTGGACAGCATAATCCATATGGGGTCTCACTAATGACAAGTAAAGTTTTAAGATAACATCAGCAGTTCTGTTACTCACACTCCTAGAGATGAACCCGAGAATCCTGTTTGCCTTATTACGAACGCCTATACACTGTTTTCTAGGCTTCAAATCATTGCTAACAAACACACCTAGATCTTTCTCGCAGTCTGAATTTTCTAATTCTAAATTAGCTAGTTTATATTTAACATTTGTAAAATAATTGCTGATGGGCACAGGGCCTTGGGTGGGGCTTTGGTTTCCCGGGCATTTCCGCACCCTCTTCAGCTCCCTGCCTTGGAGTGGCTTTGGTCACCCGGGCTTTATTAGTGGTAAGCAGGGAGGGTTTTGTGGGAGCGCTCGTTTATGGCCTTGCTCGAGACCTTGGGGCTGTTCGGCCAGACAGCCTAGGGGAACAACAACAACAACAACAACCCCTTCTGTACCGGTGACGTCTTTTTAAGTTTATTCTAGCTATATTTAGACGATTGTGGGCACTTTACGAAGGGTCTGCTGTAGTAAAAAGTTTTTAGAGAGGTAGTTCGAAGTCTGTTAATTGCTGGAGGCCCTATTTAAACTGCATAAAATAGTCTAATAGTCGCCAGAATAAAGTAAACAAGACGTCGCCGATGCAGAAGGGGTTAAGTATAGGCCCCTCGTTGCTGTTCTTACACCTCCAGTTTTCTTTCTTCACTGTAGGCCTAGATGTATTATTTCTTTATCTTCTTAATGGAGTCCTTATTTTCTATAAATTTACTTTTCTTGTTACACTTTTCTTATGTTCTTTAAATTTACAAACACCTTAGCTCTCCTAATTTTTCCTGTGTTCTTCAAGGTCTGTTCTTTCTTGAGACAAGCAAATATTGGTCATGATTGCAGTTTCGATGCCACCGCCGGCATGATAGCAAGCTGCATATTTAGGTTAAATTTTCGTTACTTTAAGGTTAATATTAAGCTATTATAGGTTAGGTTAAGTTAAGGTTAGGTTAAATAGGCTACGTGAACTATCTTGCCTGAGGAAATGGAAATAAAGTTTGAAATACATCAAATACCATGGGTAAAACTATATAATTTTAATCACTAAAGAGGCTGTGGCACCGAAACTGCAAATTTGCCATAATGTTGATTACTGTGGATGTCAAGATGCAAATTAAAGTGTTAGAAAGTAATGCTTCCCGAATCTTTATGCAATTCATGACAATGTATAGAAAATTTTAATAACATTTAGAGAAGATTATAATAGTTCAAATAATAATAAATTTATTCTAGCTTACTGATCACTTGATATGTTATTTAGAGTAAGATATATATATATATATATATATATAATTTCTCGCAGCAGTGGCTGTGACTTCAAAGGTACAGCCATTAATGGAAATCATCTTATGTTCCAGTAGGCCAAGTCCGTCTTTAGTGTCGCTATCTGTCTATATGCTCAGGCCCAATCCCCACTTTTCCTATTTTATTTTTCCATTTAATTATATTTTATTATTATTATTTTTCTTTTTTCTTGGGGGTGGCCGCCTCAAGACAGAGCAAGAACAGGGAAAACACAAAACACAACATAACAAAACTAACAGACACAGACAAAACACAAATGCACACACATCTAGGTCCCCAGGAGAAGACCCAGAGACCAGGGTCACCAAGGTCGCTCCAGCACTCCCCCGGCCCCCGACCACCCGGAGAGGTTCCGATCTCGGCAGGCAGACATGCAACAAGCCCGCCCACCACACTTCCAGGCGCACCCTTCATATTAATCGTCTCCCCGGGCCAGGCGCCTGATGGACCATTATCTAGTCCAACTTGCGCCCGACCCCTTCCCTCAAATGACCATGTGTTCACTCGACTATTCACAAGCATTCTCCATTCATTCCTGTTTATCACCACTTCCTTTGCCTGATCTATAGTCATTCCTCTATCATCCAAAGCTTGTCTTACACAGTCTCTCCATCTCAATGGGGGCCTTCCTGCCCTTCTATATCCCCTTGTATCTGACTTACATATTCTCTTTGTAAGCCTTTCATCTCCCATTCGTTCAACATGGCCATGTCGCATGATCAGTAAATACTGAGGGGTGTAAAACTAGGGAAACAAGGTTTTCAGGCTGAAGTGAATACAGACAACAAACTGGTAATTGCTTTATTTCGACTATATTTCCACTTCCAAAGTCATAATGATATTGGAACTGTAAATAATCATGTTAATGCTATATTTGATCTATCTATCTATCTATTTACTCAGGCCCATTCCCCATTTTTTTTTTTTTAATGATAATGACTACAAATTACGGAGTTCAATGTCAGGATTAGTTATAAGATTTCAGAGGCTATCAAGCCTATTGGATTATTAAGCCAGCACACTGTAAGTCAAGAATAACGTCAGAACTGGAGCCTCTCTGATTCTGCGAGAACTCCAGTCCCTTCGGTCAATGTCAGGACTGGCATTGAATAGTCTTTCATTTGACAGCCTGACACCGACAAACTACCATCTATAGCGTATTCATAAAACTGTTTGATGGGTAGTTAGTTAATATAGGACTTCAGAGGTTATCAACCATATTGGATTATTAAGCCAACACACTGTAAGTCAAGAATAGCGTCAGGACTGGAGCCTCTCTGCGAGAACTCCAGTCTCTTGGGCCTTGAATGTTTGTAAGATATAAGATAAAAGATATACTCTCAGGTAAGTGCCGTTACTAAGGCACTATACTTCCCAAACTACAACTACAACTGATGATGGGGATCGGAGAAGAAAAGTACACTGATAAGATATAGAAGCAAGGGGAGACCGAGAAAAGAGAAGTTCTATGACGGAAGTTGGGGAGCTGAACTACTGTGTAAGGCTAGGGCAGGAGCATTAGAGACAAATAGGAGAACATGGAGGTGGAATGGGGGGGGGGGGGTGAAAGAGTGTCTACAGTGGGAGGGAGGAGAGTGGAGGAGACAATAGAACATATAGTGACAGAGTGCCAGGGGTATGCAGAGGAGAGAGATGGGTTGGAAAATGAGTTGAAACGGGTGGTAGGGGAGAGGGAATGGGAAGAGCAGAAAGAGGAGGAGGAGGAGGGTGTAAAATTTGTGTTAGGTCTCGGGACAGAAGAGGGGGTAGATGGGGAAATGGGGAAAAGAATGAAGGTCGTGAAAAGATTCCTGGAGCAGGTGTGGCAGAAGAGAAAACGGAATAGAATAGAATAGGGTGAGGGGGGAGAAGGGGACCAGAGCGGGGGAGGAAGAAAAATGAGATTAAATAGTAGAGAGGGGAAAAGTTAAATTAAGGTAAGGAGAGAACAAGATATTGGGGGTGGAGGAGGGGGTAAAATAAGGAGAGGAGAGTTCTGCTTAAGCTATATATTCAATTCTTTGTCTTTAACTATCCTTTCTACGACTACATAATTTCTAAACTAATTCTTAAATCTAGCTCTAGCTGTTTCTGGAGAAGTCACCGGTGCATAGGTGAGCTGGCTTTGAGAGGGGACAGCAACTCCACAAAAAGAAGAAGAAGAAGAAGGTAATCTGATATTGAACTCCAGGCTGAGTCACACGAACACCGGCAATTTCCAAGTGCCATCTATATATTTGGAACCATATTTATGTTATTTTCTTACGTATCGAAAACTATACTGACAGCTGGTTGTTTGCTGGAAACCTATTACTGGTATTATGAAATTAGAATCTTCCTGATCAGAGTTAATGAGAAAAGTTGCCGGTGACATTTTTCGTGTGAGAGGTACCGTAGGCTATAATCTTGGTATTTCTAAAGATCGAAATATGGATCGACTCGATTCATTCTTCAAGGTATATTGCATTAAAGCGAGATGGTTTCAAGAGAATGACCGTACATTATGTTTTTTTACCTTTTACTCTTTTTCCTGACTAGGCCTACCTTCGTGCAACATCGACAATGCGAGTTAAGCATTGATTGACATAATAATTATTGGAGTTAATTATTTTAGTATAGGCTACATAATAGCATTGATTGACAATAATTATTGGAGTTAATTATTTCAGTATAGGCTACATAATGCAGTCGTGCAGTACATTACTCCTATTTTATGACAATTATGAGAAGTAAAGGAAAGGGGTTCCAGTCCTGACGCTATCCTCGACTTACATTGTGCTGGGTTAATACTCCAGGAGGGTTGATAGCGTCTGAAGTCTTACTTTAATTTAAGTTAAGTAGATGAAGAATCTCTGGGATTTAATGACTAAATACACTGCGTTTGCTTGCCCGATGTTTATTAGGCTATGTCTATAAAATCGTCTAATGTGCGATCAAAAATTAAAGGCATGAGATGTAAGGAAATATAGGCTATGGCATAAGTTCCAGTGATGATTATATTTTACAAATAATAATTTGGAAACAAAAATTACAATATTACCACATCCTTTCATGTTCCGAAGGTTAGTAAAAGTAAAGATTTGTGTATGAGTAGTATTTTTTCACATTTAAAGATAAAACAAAAGGAGAAATAGCAGATACATCCTTGAGCAGAACAAATCCTAGCGTTGTTTGCTGTGAAGAAGACCCCAAACACTGTGGTCCGTGGGATCCTAGAGTGTCCTCTCACCGTACCCCCACATGCAGAGAGATCTTCGCCTTTATATTCGTTGGGCCAAATCCCATAATCACAGGAACCCTTACATAAAATTGTCTAGGGTTAGCCAGAATGATATATACAATGCCGTCATCGTGTTGAAAGGGGTTGCGTGATATGGTTATCACATCGAAACATTATCTCCACAGTGATGCAAACCCTGTCGTGTAGGATCCAAGGGTCTAGACGCGGTCGTCCATTTTATTTTGGCTATTATTAGATCAGGAATTGTATAATGGAAGTCGGGGGATTAATTGAGATCGTCTTTGCCCTATTTATTCCAACAGATCCGTCTTAAACTGTACACAATCGTATAATGATAGCCAGAATAAACTGTCAAAATGTGTCTTGATCCTGAAGGGGTTAAAGGTGTAGCTAAAATCCCTCTTTCATGGTCCCAAATTTTACATTGGCCCACGGACAATTCTGAAGCCGGAGTCATACGAGCAGTTTTATTGTAATGGAGTCTGGAATCCGTAGCAATTTGTTTTAGTGTTTTCAGGGATTAATGCCCAGTAATGATTGATAGTAAGCTATTCAAGTATCAACGATACCTTATTTGTTTATTTGTATTTGTATTAATTTATATGATTGTGGTGTGCATTTCCTTAGGATTATATGTGTACCGGGTATGTACTTATATCATTGACCACTTGCGAGTCTTAGGCTATAAGGAAGTTGGAGCTGTAGACATCGATAATAAACAGAAATGCAATATAATAATGTAGGTTTTTTATGGCTAAAGAGTATGTTGAATTGGATTTTATGTATTTATAAATTAACTACAACCATAGTTTATCTTGTAATTCTGCTAAATATCTATGTCTACAGCTCCAACTTCTTTATAAAACGAAACTCGCAAGTGGTCAATTGTGCGTTGGATCTTTGTGTGTTCCCTTCGTACCCTCACACATGGAGATATTTGTCTTGCTCGATCTCCCTTAAGGGGGGTGACCTGTTTTTGTTTTGTTCTGTCCTTTTCTCTCTTTCTCTGGCTTGTATCCATTCGGCCCCATTCAGCCAACTATTTTAAGACGTTTATCCCCATCTAGGTGTCGATTTCTTTCTGGCGAGCGATACCGAGCCAGCATTATATGAAGAAATCCGGCTTCGCCGGAGACATTTTTCTATCGAAAAATGTACAAATTTAGCCTGATGTCAAACAAAAATAAAAAATATGCTGGCTCGCTACCGCTCACCAGTACTAAATTGACACCTGGATGGGAATAAACGTCTTAAAACAGTAGGCTGAAAGGGGCCAAATGGATACAAGCCAGAGAAAAATAGAAAAGGACAACAAAAACAGGTCACCCCCCCCCCCCTTAATCCTGGAATTGTCTGTTGAGTTCCTTCAAACACATACTTTATTATTATGTTTTGTTTAAGTTATACTTTTGCATAAGTCGTATTTATAATTGTATTAAACTGTAAGTATTTGTGTTTAACTACTATGGGTTTCAGAGGCCGTGTGGCATCGTTTTTTCGGGAATAACTTATTAACAAACAGTTGGATCAGTATGATATTTTGACACAGTTTTTTCACACTGTCCCCTAATTTTGGTCAATGTAGTGCATTACCAAAAGTGTAGAAATAAGCCACTTGTCCCTGAGTCATGAGGTTAAAGTCGCACATTAATGACTAAGAAACGGAAAAGGCTACCGTGGCTTACCTGTGAGACCCACCAAACCATTATTGCTCCTCCATCAAACACGGTAGTTATCAGCCACCACCCAACCCAATTATCGCTTTTAAATTCAAGTAATCTGTCAATATAAAGTACAAAAATACAGATAAATAAAACAAAATACTAAAATTAATAGAGGTATCATGATACAGAAAAGGTATTGAAACAAGTAGATTTCAAGGGATCAAATACTGCTCATTGTTTATACATACCTTCCTTGTCATACATGGCATGTGAGTATTATATAATTGTATCTACGGCTCGTACACATATTGCTTCACTGTAAACATATATAAATTACAATATTTTGATTAACCCCTTCCGTACTAGTGACGTCCTGTTTAATTTATTTTGGCTACAATTAAACTATTATATTCAGCTTAGGAAGGGCGTGGATCAATTGAAAAGCTACACATTATCTCAATTTATCCTTTTAGCTGACATATTTCCTTCCTAAGCTACATGAAATCCCCTAAATGTAGCTGAAATCAAATACAAAAGACGTCACCGGTACAGAAGGGGTTAATGCGTGTACAATGTTACGTTGTGTATTGTTTCCCTGTATGAGTTGTCGAGTATGTCTTGTATTTGTTTTAAGAGGTAAAACGATAGGTGAAAACAGCCGAAGAAATACAGTAGACAAACAACCAACAGATATAACGTCGACTGCGAAAGTATTTAGTGTTTATTGTTAGGGGTAGGGGCTAGACCCCCCCCCCCCCTCCCCCCCTCTTTTCACACTCCTTTTCTTGATTGCCAGCACGTGAGCAAGGGAGGGAGGGGGGTGGGGGAGGAGGATGAGGGGTAGTACAGTAAGGAGGGGGAGGAGGACATTGGGGAGGAGGAGGGGAGGACAGTAAAGGAAGTGGTTAAGTCGGTTTATAGGGTAAGGGAGGAAACGGAGGATTGGAAGAGTAGAAAGGAGGAAAAATAAAAGTAAATACTAGTACTACTGTTATTACCAATGCTACAGTACTTCTACTACATATACTGTGTTTAAAAGAAGCAAACATTCAAGGGACTGGAGTTTTCGCAGAGAGGCTCAAGCCCTGACGTTATTTTTGACTTACAGTGTGCTGTCTTGATAATCCAATAGGGTTGATAGCCTCTGAAGTAGTATTTTAACTAACATCAATGTATATACCACCTTATTTCCTGTTCTCAAGTAAACCATTTTAGATATACTAAAGAACAACCTAAGTTACATTACTGTATAACCTAAAACATTTGATTATGCAAGCATGGCATCTTTAATTATATTACCTTTTTGTAAGGATGTATAAAGGGATGGACGCTAAAGAAAACCTATTGCCGGGCGTCAACCGAAAGGCAAGTCCATTACTTTCAGTCTTTATTATTGTATATGTAAGGATAACATTGTGGCTTGCAGTTCAAATTGTGTGTGTGGAAGTGGTAAAACGGCCCAAACAATGTGATTTCAGCATAATTTTCTTGTATTCCTTCTCATATTCATTCAAGTCCCCATTTCAGATTGCTCTAGTTTGACACCTTGACTTATTACTGTCCCTGCTATTGATATCCCTCCATCTGGAAAAACAAGCCCAAACTAAAGCCTGTATAGGAGGTAATCTAGAGAACGGAAGCCATAAAATATAGAGAGGCCGGTATAGCTGAAGATGTGAAGTAGTTGGGGTCATGGTGGGAAGGTAGGTGCTATGTGGATTGACCTAGCTAAGGGTTCAGTCATAATAAGAAGTTCGCCGATAATATTGATATTAGAGTGTGTGATATCGAGAGAGAAGTGCATTAAATTAATACGTCTACCTCGTGAAACAAATTGTACTTGTCACGGGTTTTCTACAGTCGGAGCTTCAAACCCTTTCCTAACTTCTTTGTAAACAAAAATATAATGAATAAATACAAATACAAAAATAAATAAAAAAATAAAAAAGGTCCCACCCCTTCCCATTCTTAAGGGGACATGGGCTGTTTTTCTGGACCATTTTCTCCCTCGTGTTTAGCCCCATTAGTTTTCAGATTTTAAGACGTTCGTCCCATTAGGTTGGCGATTTTAATACCTTTTGCCCCATTTTCTTTGTCAATTTTAAGACCTTTCGTGCCATTTAGGTGTCGATTCTTTCCTGGCGAGCGATAGCGAGCCTGTAATCTTAAGCGTAACCGGCCTTCGGCAGGGACATTTTTCTACCGAAAAATTTACAAATTAATCTAGAAGGGGGATCTAATGGATGTTTTTTTTTAAAGTTTAATGGAGGTCTAGGAAGGAAACTAAAAAAAATAAAAAATAAATGAAAAAAAATCTACCAAAAAGTGAACCATCCCCCCTTTAAGTGAGCCATTTCAGATTCACAGAAAAGCAACCATTACTTGTATTACTAGATGTCCACAAACATTTCAATAATATAAGCATGTTTCTTTCTATTTTGTTTCCTACCTCCCCACCAAGTTCCTTCTTACCTTCCTTCCTACCATTCAATCTTCATCATTTCCCTTCCTCTCTCTCCAATTCTTCCACACCTATAGTATATTCGCTGTACGTAGGCGAGAAATCATGACCTCTATCCTCTGTAACTCAAAAAGGGTTAGAGAAAATTGGCTGTGAATCTCCACACCTATTCTTTGACTGACTTCCCAAATGGTAGAAATATTAGCTGGATTACTCTAGTCGTTTTTGAGTTACAGAGGTTAGAGGTCATGATTTCTCGCCTACTTACAGCGAATAGACTATAGCCCATCTTCCTTTCCTCCACTTCACATACTACCATCAACATCACCATTTTCCACTCCCCACACCTATTCCCTCCATACCTCCCTCCCGCCCTTCTCCCCTCCCTCTCCCCTTTCTCTCCATACCTCCCTCCCTCACCAAATACTCCCTCTCTCCCCTCCCTCTCCCCTTTCTCTCTCCATACCTCCCTCCCTCCCTCTCTCCATACCTCCTCCCCTCCCTCTCCCCTTTCTCTCCATACCTCCCTGCCTCACCAAATACTCCCTCCCTCCCTCCCTTCCTCTCTCCATACCTCCCTCCCTCACCAAATACTCCCTCCCTCCCTTCTCACTCCCTCTCCCCTCCCTCCCTCCCTCACCAAATACTCCCTCTACCACTGACTTGACCCTGACCACGTGACCAACCTGACCCCTCCCCTAAAACGTACGTGCCGCGTGCAGGAGGATGTGAGGGCACGTGCGGCCACTTCGTGCGCTGAATGAAACTTAGTATGTGGCACAGGGGTAAGAAGGATAGAGAGAATGGTAGGGTTAATGGTTCACTTTTTGGTCGATTTTTGTTCATGTATTTATTATATTTCTAGTTTCCTCCCTAGACCTCCATCAAACCTTAAAAAACAAATCATTAAATCCCCTTTGTAGAGTAATTTGTAAATTTTTCGGTAGAAAAAATTCCCGGCCAAAGGCCGTTTTTTTTTCAAATATACAGGCTCACTATCGTTCGCCAGGAAAAAATTGACACCTAAATAGCACGAAAGGTCCTAATATTTACATAAATGGGGCGAAAGGTCTTAAAATCTGAAAACTTATGGGGCTAAACTTGAGGGATAAGGGGGTCTAAAAAAAACATCTCTCCTTTAAGAACGGGTTGGATTTGGGGATTGCTATAGAATAGGGGTATGGGTAGGGTAATAGGTAGGGTTAGTGAACAAGTAAGTGCTTGAGAAGGGGTTATGGGGAACGGATAGGTGTTGGGAGAGCCGTGGTGGTCGAATGGAAAGCACACTCACGTTTGCATCTGCTTGACCTGAGTTCGCTCCCAGCCAAGGCGAACATTTAGTGGGTGTGGTAGTACGTCCTAGCACGTATATCATGTTCGCACCCAGTCGGGGGACACCTTGACGACGTACACAGACTAATTACACACATATCATAGCCATTCCAACAACTTCCTCTATCTACAACACCCCTTCTCTACTATCTACACTTTCCCAGCCGTATGGTCCTAGTGTAATGTCTGATGGCGTAATGGGATTCGAAATGTAAGAGGGTATGGGCACGAGCAGGGTAGGGTGAGGGAAAGGGTAGGGGGTGGAGATGGCAATACATTCGGGAAGGGTATAGATAGGGCGTGGTAAGATTTGAAAAGGAAGTTGAGAAAATGGGGAGAGTTGAGGAATGAGAAGACGATTGGTTGATAAAGGTTGATGGAAGTATTATGATGGGCAGGGGAATGGGTTAGGTTGTAGGATGGGTTGAGGAAGGTGTAAAGCAGGGGAAGGTCATCGAAGCAAGGAGAGACATTCGAGCCACAACATTGATGGCTAGGCTCTCATTACTGTCTGTTTTGTGTATGTACAAGTGTCAGTCCTGCCTTACTAACTTAACATTTTCGATTATATTTTCACAAAGTTAGTTTTCAATGTGTTCAGTGACAGTGCCATACATACATACATATATACAGAAAATAGACAATCCATACATTTGGTAGCTCGAATGTATCTCGAAGTAAGGATGGGGACAAGAGAAGTAATAGATGGTGAGGAGGCAAACTGTAGTAGGATGGTACTGGAAGGTGATAGGGCTTGTCCAACAAAAAATTATAAAAAAGTAAAAGAAAGTAAGAAAAGTGTAACAAGAAAAGTTCTAATACTAGAAAAAAAGAAAAAGAAAAAACAAAAAGTTACAATATATTTTGGAAAACGTAAATTTATAGAAAATAAGGACCCCAGTAAGAAGATGAAGAAATAATACATCTACAGTGAAGAAAGAAAACTGGGGAAGGTGTAAGAAGACCAACGAGGGGCCGATACTTAAGGCTATCCCTCAACATCATCATCATCAACATGTTACAGTGTAAGGTATTTGTCGAAAGGAAGAGCGTATGGAATACACGGGGACAGATAATACATACAAGAAAGATAAACAAATCATCATCAAATTTACCCCAGATGGGACTTCAAAAGAGTCCACTTACACCCGGTCTCTATCTACTATTAGGTATACAGAGAGGTTACCTACCTAAGGTTATCTAAGGTTGTGTTCGCCACTCTCCTAGCAGCACCGAGGAGCGCGTTTAGCCCCCGCCGAAATATCGAACCAAGATTATTTGATATATATATATATATATATATATATATATATATATATATATATATATATATATATATATATAGAGAGAGAGAGAGAGAGAGAGAGAGATTCATAAATGAAAGATGGACAATGCAACTATTACAGTAGATCACGTAGCTTAATTTATAAAATGTTCATGTTAATAGGCCTATTCAATGTAGGCTATATATTAAGAGAATATGGTCTATGATGTTTTCAGAAATCCATATATAATATTGTCTTTAATTTTGGTTTGTTACATATTAATAATACAGATTCCCTTTGATGTATTTCGAAAGCATTTCGCAATATTATGTTCAAGAACGTGAACTACATTTAACACTAGAAAAAGATATGTTAAAAAACGTGAACTACATTTAACACTAGAAAAGATTAAAGATTATACTCATTCAGTCTTTTAATATATATTTAGTGATGATCAAATCGTGTACTATACTTTTATATAATAAAATTTTAGCAATTTATTAAACATCGTATTAACCTTCTCTGACATATGACGCAATTTTGAGCCTATTAGGGATACTTTAAAGTCTTTATTACCATCAGGGGTATTTACAAACCTTTAGTTTAGTTACTTCAACCTCTGCAGTTGTCTTTGAGTTAGATGTGGGCAGAAATCTAATTTTGGAGAGGTAATTATAAGTGAAAGAACTCTTTCTTATTGCTAATCTGGCAACTCTGCGTCATATGAGTCTGAAGGGGTTAATAGTGCGGGCGATGCCTTATTGTCTTTATTCAGCTGCATTTAGACGTGCTTTTAATGCTTAGGAAGGCTATGTGGATGGTGGTAGTTAAAAGGATTAATTGAGATAATGGTATAATGAAAAGTATGTCACCGGTGCTGAACGGGTTAAAGACATGAACTTCATAAAAATTTAAAAGTTGAGACGTGAACCCAGGATGGTGTCGTAGGAAGTAGTAAGTAGTGAAGAAGGGAGTCTGGGCTTAACCCAACTTACGCATGTTGGGACAAACCACTTTTCCATCTCCTATAGCTCCCTTTCTCACCCCCTATTACTTATGCTGTCCCCATCCTTGCTTCAAGTCCCACCTCTCCAATATTCAATTCATTATCATCTGTGTTTAATATCTATAAAATCCTGCATAGAACTTTAATAAAATTGAGAACATTTAAATTAAATAGAGGAAAGTGGGTGGGTCTTGAGTGTATGCAAGGGGAAGGTGAGGGGTTTTGGGAGGTGGAGGGCTGTTATCTGTTATCAAGATCGCCACCTGCAAGTGACACCGATTAGCGTGTCGCCCATCGGTAATTTGTTTAGGGTTGATTTCCCTAGATGGGTTGCCCGCCAAGAGTCCCATCCATTTAGTGAGGGATGTAGTGAAGGGGAGAGGGAGGAGGAGGGGTGTAGTGAAGGGGAGGGGGAGGGGTGTATAATAAAAACAGAAAAGAGGCGGGGATTGAAGACAGAGGGGAGTGGTATACAAATAAAGTGAAGGAGGGGATGGATTAGATGGGGGGGGGGGGAGTTGGCGAGTGTAGTGGAGAGGTGTAGAAGTAAGGGGCGAAACATTGGAAGAAAGAAGAGGGAATGAAGGTGGAGGGGAAAATTAACAATGCAAGCCGTGAAAGGATGGGAGGAGGTTTGGGTGAGGATATAGGCTACAAGTGATGTGAAGGAGGGAAGGGATAGAAGAAGGGAAATTAAGAAGTGAAGGAGGGAAGGGATAGAAGAAGGGAAATTAAGAAAGGATTATACAAACAGTAGAAGGGAGGGGAGGGAAGGTGGTAGACAAGTAAAGGGGAAGGGTATAATATGGGAGAAGTGGGGTGAAGGGATAATAAAAGCAGAAGGGAGGAAAGGGGTGGATGTGGTGGTATACAAGTGGAGTGAAAACCTTGACCCCTGACCAGCACGTGCAGACCGGATGTGTGTGTTTGTGTGTGTGTATGTGTGATTCCCCTCTCATCACTCCTTGTTCTTACCATTATTATCACCACTACTACCATACTCGTACCAGTGGTATCACCTGTACCACCTGATGTCATTATTCCTCACTATGCCACTACTGTACTCATGCCTCTGCTACCAAACATTTATCACCGTATCACACTTATCACTCGTACCATTGAAATCACCAATACCACACTCAGACCCATTACTACACTCATAATGCCACACATACCATTAATACCACTACTAACACACTCTTACTAATACATATGACCATTACCACCTGATACCAACGCTGTCACTACCACACTAATTTCATTACTGCCACTCATTTTAGTGATACAATTATTCGGCACATTCATATTACACATAGCATTACTTACGGTAATCAAATTTGATATAATTACTATTGTATCCTCTTTTTCTCATCTGTCCTATTTGGTACCTCTACCGTCACACACATACTTTCATTAATACGATTTTCACACTCATTCTATCACACTTTTACTACCACTATACCATACCATTATTACTACTACACATGATACCACAAACATACCATCACACTTGCTGGACGAAGTTATACCAAGCGAGTGTCTTCTTCTCTCCTTTATTTGGGATTTTACTATCTCTATTAAAATGAAGTCCTAAGCTTCTGGATTGGATCTTAAGGTCCGTGTAAATTTCTGTATATATTTTTCCTTCTCTATTTATCAATCTATGTATCTATCTTTATCTCTAAATATCTGTATATTTGTTTACTTACTTATATACGGATGTAGCCACTAATCTACTTAATCTCTCTCTCTCTCTCTCTCTCTCTCTCTCTCTCTCTCTCTCTCTCTCTCTCTCTCTCTCTCTCTCTCTCTCTCTCTAATAACATAATAAATCATGAGCTTCGTATATACAGACGACGATGCTGTTGTTTCAGTGGAATAATGGTTCTTTGAGCAGTATTTATCATATATACAGACGACGATGCTGTTGTTTCAGTGGAATAATGGTTCTTTGAGCAGTATTTATCGCTTTAACAGTGGTTGTCCCCTCACAGGATGGGGGACGCTGCTCAATAAACTCGCCCATCGGGGCAAAATCATAATCTCTCTCTCTCTCTCTCTCTCTCCATATATTTATTTGTTAATTTATTTATATAGTTACCGGTACCTATCTATTAGATTTTTCTATCTCCTCCATCATTTAATCGCCCTTTTCCTTAATGTTCAGCCAATTAAGGCTAAAGGGATAATTACTTCTAAAAGGCCCTCATTATCCTTATCTATGTGACGGGGCCATTTAAGAGGGGTCACGTATAATTACCGAGGTTTAAATGGACCTTTTTTGTTGTTGGTGTGTTGGGTGTGGTGGCGCTAGATTAACACATTGGCTCTTTATCGTATTGTGGCCCCTGGTGACTGGTTTATGTCATGTATTAACAGAGAGAGAGAGAGAGAGAGAGAGGACGTTTTCAAGAAAATTGCACGAACACTTTTATTTTGTATTATTAAACTACTGTTATTTTATCAACACCCCGTTTTTAAGAAGCCTACTATTTTCTTATAAAATTTAAAACTTCAATTATGTTCTTCTTTATGTAGGCCTATACGTTATATCTGAGCATACCTCGTAATAAGAATGCATATTGCATGTTTTATATGCACGTTTACAAATTTCACAATTATGTTCCTCATTTGTTTTACTGTAGGTTTTATTTTGTTTATTACTAGTCATGTCTTTAACCAATTCTTATCCATCTATGCAAGTACTTATATTTTATTCATCTCTTTATCTAATTCACATAAGTCTGTTTTGTATATTTCCATCCGAGTGCATCTTGTTCTAGCTATTTATCGTACACCTTGCGTACGGTATGTTTCGGGCGCTATGTGGTGAGTCATGGTGAGTAATAGGCCTGCTCTAGTTAATTTCAGTGAGTCAGGGTGCGATGTGTAGGAGAGAGAAAAAAAGTGTGTGTGTGTGTGGAGAGAGAGAGAGAGAGAGAGAGAGAGAGAGAGAGAGCAATGAAAGACAAAACATGTGGAGAGGACATAGTTGTGAGGTAGTAAAATTAAGTGGAAGGGGTAATGGACATATGACCTTGAATTGTCAGAAACAAATAAGTTACTTAAATACACCATTATCGTGATTCATAATTTCGCATCCATGAAATTGTTCCAATTAGGTAATATGTCTTAATCTGGAAAAATATCCATGCGATAAGGAAATGCGCTTACATAATATTGAACCGTATTTCAAGGAGACACGGGCATGAAGAATATGAATCAAATCGTATATTCCGTCACCATTATTTACATCTTTGCAATGGAAAGAGTACGTGTACAGTAGGTACGCAGGGTCCGCTCCAACCCTCGCATAGAGAAAACATGGATAATGCAGAAAAGAGAAGTGAAGAGGAGAGAAGTGAGAAGATATAATAAGAGAAAAGGGGGGAGAGATAGAACAGGAGGATGAGCTTAGATGGATATATTATGGAGATAGAAAGAAGGGGGAAAGTAGTAGAAAGAAGACAAAAAATAGAGCCCATCAGCGATTATACTGGAGTGAGGTAGGATAGGTACGAATAAAGAGGAGAGGAAGAATGTAGAAGCAGATAAAAACAAGAAGAAAAGAGACTAGAAAAGGGAGTTAGAATAATTGGTGGATAAGAGGGACATGGTGGAGTATATGAGAGAAATTGAAGAAAGAAGAGAAAAGCAAGAAAAGCAGGAAAATTAATAGAAGAGAGAAACAGATAAAAAGAGAGTAGGGTAAGGTAGGGTAGGAAGGTAAATTGAAGGAAGAATAGAGAAGCAAGAAAAGGCTAGTGCCGAAAAATGGATAGAAGAGAGAAACAGATAAAATAGAGGGTGGTAAATTGAAGGATGAAGAGAGAAGAAGAAATAACAAACTAGTGTAGGAAAGTGGATGGAAGGGAGAAACAGATAACAGAAAATTGAAGGATGGAGAGAGAAGAATAAATAAACTAGTGCAGGAAAATCGGTATAAGAGGAAACAGATGAAAGCAAATCTGGCAAGGAAGGGTAAGAAGGTAAATAGAAGGAAGAAGAGAGAAGAATAAACAAAAGTAGTGCAGAAAAATGGGTATAAAAGAGTCTGTGGTAGGTAGGGTAGGAAGGTTGGTAGCTTGGGCCCCACAGCAGCCACAACCCTGGAGCCAGTGTGCCCTAATGCCAGCCCTGCCCTCTGTAATAACCCCACTCCGCCCTCACTCACCCCAGCCACGGACCTCACTACCTGGCCTACCTCTCGGCTAGTTCTCTTCCCTACCTGCCGTACCTCTCTTCCTACCTTCATCTCTTGCTATCTACCTCTCTTGCTACTTCCCTCTCTTGCTACTTCCCTCTCTTGCTACTTCCCTCTCTCCTGCTACTTAACTCTCTTGCTACCTTTCTCTCTTGCTACTTCCCTCTCTGCCTACCTACCTACCTCTCATGCTACCTCCTTCTCTTGGTATTTTCCTCTCCTGCTACCTCCATCTCTTGCTACCTTCCTCTCTTGCTACCTCCCTCTCTTGCTATCTTCCTCTCTTGCTACCTCCCTCTCTTGCTACCTTCCTCTCTTGCTACCTCCCTCTCTTGCTACCTACAAATCTAGTGTTCTGTCTGTTATACCGGTAAATGATGTCTTCCTATCATTCTGTTTTCTTACTTAACTGCTTGACTGGCGTATTACCAACTTATCTTCCTATCTACCTCCCTCTTCTTTTCTCTCCCTATATACAAACCTGCCGTCCTACCTACCAACCTCTCCTCCTACTTACCTGTTAAACACAATATTGTTGCTCTTCTTCCTCACTATCTGCTTGAATGGCTTACTATAGTCTATTCGCTGTAAGTAGGCGAGGAATCATGACCTCTAACCTCTGTAATTCAAAAGGGGTTAGAGCAAATTGGCTGTAAATTTCCACATCTATTCCTTGACTGACTCTTCCCAAATGGTAGAAATATTACGGTAGGTCGTTTTTTAGTTACAGAGGTTAGAGGTCATGATTTATCGCCTACTTACAACGAATAAACTATACCAGCTCTCTTTCTGCCAACATGTCCTTAGCGACTACCTCCTACCTACCTCTTATTACCAAGCTAAATTATTTCCTGTCTATCACACTTCCTTCTGAAGTGGTTGGCTTGTTTTGTGTTAACCTCTTTTATTGTCTTTTGTTGTATGTTAGTTGCTTAGTTTTCTCCATATGTGTTTCTTCCTTTCTTGGTTATTTGTTATTCTTATTGGCTTAATACCTAACCTATTGCAACTACCTAACCCCCTCACTCTCTCCTTACCTCTTTCCCCTCCATATTCTCTTTCTAACTCACTTTCTTTCATCTAACCAACCTACCTCTCTGCCAGACTTCTACTAATCTACCTACCTCTCTCTTTCTCTGTCTTCCCACCTTCGTACCTATCTATCTACCTGTCTTCTCGCCTACCTGTCTTCCCACCTTGACCCCTCCCCACTAACTCCAACCCTTTCCTCTATCTCCTCCTCCCCCAGCCCCCACGCCCAACCTACTCTGTACAAATAATTGTTGGGGCTGAACAGAAAATTTATACTCTGAGGCTCAATAAAGTCGTTAAGCCTGAAAATATTAACATTAGAATAAACTTATACTTACGCAAACCCAAACTATAATTATACAATATATCAGTAGTATTAAATTCAATGAAACGCTTGTGTCTGATTATATAGTTTTTAATGTTTAGATTTCGCATTTTTCTGGATTCCTATTTTATTCTACGTGTTTAATTTAATTGTTGTTTATACTTTTCTTATTCAATCATGGTAATTCTACTGAATATGATGGTAAGGTAATATTATATTATGTCATGTATTATTTTTATTATTATTATTAGTATTATTAGTATTATTGTAGTAGTAGTAGTAGTAGTGAACATATATTTATAATTATTTATGTATTTATATATTTATTCATTTCCTTCCCTATTAGTAGTCCACATATCCAGAATATATTGGTGGACTCGACCGCCCAGCCTTGAACCCTTCCTTTTAACCCTCACCTGTACTCTACCTTCTGTCTGCCGTACCTCCCTTCATGCCTTAGCATAAGTCTCTGTACTTGTTGCACACCTGTTCACAGAAATTCGTGAGCTCTTACAATGTTATGTATGCCAATAATATCCATGTAGATTGACGTTTCGATCTAATCAGCTTTACCTTAATGAAAATTGATATAAAGTTACTTGTACAAATCATCACCAGTGCTTATATTTGCATGAAACAAATTGTAAGTACCCACGATATTTTGCCTAAATCTTTACCCAACTACCGTCATAAATACTTGCGTACTGCATATTGTTTTGCTCACAAACCCGTCTATACAATACCCTGCCTTCCTTTCTACATACCTTCATTCCCTTCCTCCTTCCGTGTGTACTTACCTACCTTACTTGCTACTATAGTCCATTCATTGTGGGTAGGCCAGAAATTGAGACCCAAACCTCCTTAACTTGAACATTGGTAAAGCAAATGGGCTCTACATTTCCACTCCTCTTCCCTGGCTGACTCTTCCTAAATCGTAAAAATCTTACCTCGATTATTCAAGTAGTTTTCGAGCTACACAGGTTTGTGGTCAAGATTTGTGCCTACCTATAATAAATGGCCTATAGTATTCCGTTCTACCCACCCTATGCATTATACTTTGTCACCCTCCTACACACCAGGCTGCACATCCACCAACCTATAGTTTATTCGCTGTAAGTAGGCAAAAAATCAAGACCTTTAACCTCCTCTGTAAATAAAAAACGACTAGAGTAATCAAGCTAGTATTTCTACCATTTGGGAAGAGTCAGTCAAGGAATAGATGTGGAAATTTACAGACAATTGCTCTAGCCCTGTTTGAGTTACAGAGGATAGAGTTCATGATTTCTCGCTTACTTACAGCGAATAGACTATAGTGCATCTCCTCCCCATGTTATGATTGTCCAACCGTCCTGTACCTACTGCTGTATATTCTCTGGACTCTGGCTGTACCTATATACTACTTCCTTCCTGTCACTCTCCCCATCCCATTGCTGTTCTACCTGACTTGGTTTGGTGTTTGCCTTTTACTTCGTACCTACCTACCTACTGTGCATATATCTCATTTACCTACTCCCCTAACTACCTTAATTTGTTCTTTCCTATCCACTTTTCGTCTTTCCTACCATCCATATATTCCAAGCTACTTAGTTACCTACTTACATTATTTCCCATCTACCTACCTGCGTGTTTAACTACCTACTTACCTACATATCTACCTACTAACCAGACGACACATCTACCAACTCAGCGCATCTCCTCCCCAACCTGCGATTATGTCCAACCGACCTTTACCTACTGTTGCATTTACCGTACAACTTCCTTCCTCCCTCCCATTCCCACCTGTCGACTCAACCCATGGCTGTTCCACCTGACTTGTTCTTTTGTCCCATTTATGCATCCTTTTCCTCCTGCATTTCTCTTTCATTCCCCTTTCTCTTTCATTCACTTCCTCGGTTTTGTTTTTATGTATCTGATTCATTCATTCATTGGCTTTGTTTTCCTTCTTCCCTATTGGCTGTTCATTTGTGTATCTACTTGTTTCCTGATTGTTCTTCGGTCTCTCCAATCCTTTCTTTCTTTCGTCCCCCCCCCCCCGTCCCCCCTCCCTTCCCGGCCCACCCTTTCCTTCCTTTCTAGGTTTCTTTCTTCCATCCTACCTTCCATTTAGTGACCCTCCTTCCTCCCTACCATTTTGTTTTATTGCACCCTCCTCTCTCCTATTTGTTTATCTACCTCTCTGCATCTATCTATCTATCTATATATCTATCTATCTAGGCATATGATGTATCTGTCTATTTATCATTCTGTTTGTCTCGCTACTGTACTTTTATATTCTATCCATATGCCTATCCATCTATTTATCTTTCCTCATTTCTTCGATCCATAACTGTTCCTTCAGGGGTCTACATATTATATGGTAGTAGGGTTAGAAGGGTAGGACATATGATGGATAGCAGAGAAAGAGAGAGAGAGAGAGGAGGGGGGGGGGGAGAGGTAGAAAACAACGAAAGGAGTATTTTTTTTTTTTTTTGTATTATTATTATATCTATAATATGAAGTTTGACATAGTATGTATGTAGCAGGTAACCTAGTAAAGATATAGAGACAAAAGAAAAGAGTGAAATAAATATATATACGGAAAAATAAAATAGCGTGACATGTATATAGGAAAGGTACGACAAGCAATAATTTTGATTGTTTAAATATCTCAAAAAAAGGATGGGGACATAGAAAGAGTAAGAGGCGAGGACAATGGAATTGCTAAGATAAATGTGAAGTGAGCATGAGGTCGGGAGAATATAGAATATTTGAGATTTTTGAAGAGAAAGATTAAGATAGAGAAGAGCCTGAGACATTTGAAAGAAGGGAAGGACAAAACGGGAAAGGGAGATGATTGGGTGAGACGGTTTAGAGATAATTGAAGGGGATATTTGAGGATAGGTATGGGTATAAAATGAATAATACAGATATTTCAAGAGTGGGGTGAAAACAAAATGGGAGAGGATGGTTGATGAGATTTACAGAAAGGTATGAGCATGTAGGATGGGGAATGGAGGATAGGGAAATGGTTCCTAGTTTCGAATCATTGGACTGTCACATGTATTTGTTGATTTCATTAATTGAGTTTAGGAGTAAAGTCGGTTGGTGGAGGTAACATAATAATGTGTAGGATTTGGATGGGAGAAGAGGAATGCTGAGATTTGAAGAAAGGGGTGGGAATGTAGGATATAATTATGGGGAGGAGGGATGCTGAGATTTGAAGACAGGGGTGTGAATGTAGGATATATGGGGAGGAGGGATGCTGAGATTTGAAGACAGGGATGGAAATGTAGGATTATGGGAGAAGAGGGATGCTGCTGAGATTTGAAGACAGGGATGGGAATGTAGGATATATGGGAGAAGAGGGATGCTGAGATTTGAAGGGAGGGGTTAAACCAGAGATGATGAATGGGAGAGAGAGGGGCAAGGGGTGAAAAGTAGGTAGGGCAGTGCGTAAGTTGGGGGAGCAGGTAGATGGACTGGTAGGTAGGTGTGTAGGTACAGGTAGGTAGATGTTAGATATGGAGGTAGGTAGGTGTGTTACAGGTTAGTAGGAAGGTACGTTGGTAGTTAGATATTTAGGATTGTTAGTAGTAGGCCTAGGCATGTAAGTAAGCAGGTGCGTTCATATACTGTAGATAGGTAGTTAGGTATGTTGGTAGTTAGATATTTATGTATGTTGGTAGGTATACATTGGGGTAGGCAGATGTGTTGATACAGTAAATAGGTAGGTATGTTGGTAGTTTGATATTTAGGTATGTTGATAGGGATACATGTAGATAGGCAGGTGTGTTGGTGTATTGTAGGTAGTTTAACACATACATAGGCAACATGTCCGTAGCACGAGTTACACACGTAGGTAAGCAGTTGTATTGGTACATAGTCATCGTCATCGTAAAGTAAAGCAAGGTGGTAGGCCCACCAACTTGTCCTTTCCTACTATACTTCATCATTTCCTACCTATACCTTAAACACATGTCCTTCCTTCCCTCCCACTTCGGCCCACCTAGGGTAAAAAAAAAAAAAAATAAAAAAAAAAAAAAAAAAAATAAATATATATATATATATATATAAATATATATATATATATATATATATATATATATATATATATATATATATATATATATATATATATATATATATATATATATAAAAAACAAGATTACACTGTATCAACATTTTTTTCGAGAACTCCGGTCCCTTGTAAGAAAAAAATTGTTGAGGGGGAGAGACAGGTTGGTGGGGTGAGAGATCTCTAAGAATGAAGAGAGAATTAAAGGAGGAAAGAAAGAGCTATATAGAAGAGTTAAGATGGAGGGCAAGAAAAACGGAACAAGTATTTAATTTTAACCTAGAACATTGATGAGCCACAGAGGTCTTCATCAACTTCTGAATGAGACGAAACACCAAGGCGAGAGAGCTTGTTCAGTACATTTAATGGCTTTTTCACTGAAGGCTAGTTATAATTTCCATTGAATTTTTTACTTGAATATATAATAAAATCATATCAATATCCATTATAGAATTATTAAATTCTTAGCATTTAAGTCCGCAGTCATAAATTATAAATATATTTATGGCCTGCAAGTGGTAATCGCTATCTTTACTCTAGCCATTAGTCAGTCAGTAGTAATAGCTAAATAACTATACATTGAATTTTGCTAAGAAATAAAGGAAATTGACACCCTAAGAAGTGAGTAATTAAAGTACATATAGTAAGGGAGCTATAACAAATATTTACAAGGAAATAAAGGCTAAAATAGGAGTCTATATGTTTAGAATATGCAGCCTGGTATTATTTAACTCTAAAACACATTGTCTACAAGGTAATTCTTTGTAGATAAATAACTTAAAAATCGAAGCTAGATAAATGTGTAAATTTTTCGGTAGAAAAATGTTCCGGCCGAAGGCCGATTTCTCTTAAAATTACAGGCTCGCTTTCGCTCGCCAGGAAAAGATCGACTGGTAAATGGCACGAAAGGTCTTATAATTGACAACGAAATGGGGCGAAAGGTTAAAATCGCCAAACTAATGGGTCGAACGTATTAACATCTCAAAACTAATGGGGCTAAACACGAGGGAGAAAGTGGTCCAGAAAAACTACCCATCTTCCCTTCATGGTAGTGATTGTGGTAGCGGTGATAGTAGTAGTGATGCTGATAGTGGTAATAGCAGTAATGATGTCGGTCGAGAATAGTGGTGGTAGTAGTAGTAATGCTGGTTGAGAGTATTGATAATGGTAGTGATTGTGGTAGCGGTGATAGTAGTAGTGATGCTGATAGTGGTAATGATGTCGGTCGAGAATAGTGACGGTGGTAGTTTCGGCTTGATCCACGTGAGAGTGATTGCGGTAGGAGTAATTTGGGTGAACTTTAATTTCGGGTCACGTAATCGACGATGGAGGTGAGGCGGGGACAATAGTGAAGTGGTAGCTGAGGTTGTGGTAGTGGTTGTGGTTTTGATTGTGGTAGTAGTGCTTGTGTGTTTGTAGTAGGTGGGTTGTGATTGTGGTAGCTGGGGCTTTGGTAGTGGTGGTTGTGATTGTCGTAGTTGTGGTTGTGGGGTTTAGTAGTGAGTGTGTGGTTGTGATGGCAATGGTTGGGACTTACTAGACGATGGAGGTGAGGTGGGGACAATGGTAGGATGGTAGTTGGGGTTGTGGTAGAGGTGGTGGTGGTGGTGATTGTCGTAGTTGTGGTTGTAGGAGTTAGTAGTAGTAATAGTGGTTGTGGTGGCAGTTGTAGTGGTAGTGGTATTATTTCAGCTGAGGATAGGTTACCAAGTCCCAATCTTTGTTACTCAGTTATTACAAAGATGTTGTGGCAAAATGTGTTGTTAATTATGTAAACTTGGCATTAGTATTACGTAGATATATATTCGTTTCATATCTTTCCATTAAGTACCGGGAAATTCGCTGCTAAGGGATTCAGTATACCATCAGCTGGTTTTCCCTGTTCTTGCTCTGTCTTGAGTCGGCCACCCCCAAGAAAATAAAACATAAATAAAATAGAATAAAATAGAAAATAAAAAATAAAAATAGGAAAAATGGGGATTGGGTCTGAGCATATAGATAGATAGATAGGAAAACAATAGACTTAATCTCTTATGTACAGTACCGACGACGTCTTTTTAATTTCATTCTAGCTATATTTCGAGGATTTTTTGCAGTTTGTAAAGGATCTGTGGTAGTAAAAAGGGTTAAGTGAGATAGTTCGAAGCCTATTAATTGCTGGAGGCCCTTTTGAAGCTGAATAAAATCGTCAAACAGTAGCCAAAGTAGAGTTAGAAGGACGGAGCGGTACAGAAGGGATTTAGGCATGGATGTCCAGGATGGGAAGCGAGGACAATAGTACGGTGGTTTCTGGGGTAGTGTTTGTACCGGTAGTGGCCCTTGCTGTTTTAAGGGGAGGCAGATCGTTTTTCTGGCCCCCTTCTCCCTAATGTTTAGCCCCACTAGTTTTGAGATTATAAGACGTTCGGCCCATTAGTTTGGCGATTTTAACACCTTTCGCTCGATTTCGTTGTCAATTTTAAGACCTTTCGTGCCATTTAGATGTCGATTATTTCCTGGCGAGCGATAGCGAGCCTGCAATTTTTTTTTAAATTGGCCTTCGGCCGGGACATTTTTCTACCGAAAAATGTACAAATTTATCTTGAAGGGGGGTCTAGGGTTTTTTTCTAAGCTTGATGGAGGTCTAGGGAGGAAACTAAAAAAATATATGAATAAATAAATTAATAGACCAAACAAACCGTCAGTCTCCCCTTAACCCATTCATTTGCATTATATTCTAACAACTATTAGATAAATGTTGGGTTGAAACAGGGGTGTGTGATGCCCCGTGGTTGTTTACTGTATATATGGATGGAGTCATGAAAGAAATACTAGGAAGAGCAGTGGATGTTGGTGTATCTCTGAAAAGGGAGGGAAATGAGTGGAAGCTGCCTATACTGCTGTTTGCGGATGATACAGTTCTGATGAGCGATAATGAATGGGAGTTGCAGGGTTTAGTAAATGAGTTTGGAACAGTGTGCGAAAAACGGAATTTGAAGGTAAATGCGGGGAAGAGCAAGGTTATGGTCTTCGAAAGGGGTGAAGTCACAGAGTGTGAGGTGAAGTTGAATGGTCAGGCTATGGAGATCGTCAGCTCTTTTAAGTATCTGGGCAGTGTGTTGAGTAAAGATGGGACTATGGATGAAGAAGTGCGGGAGAGGGTCCAACAGGGGAAGAGGGTTGTAGGAACGTTGAAAGCAGTAACAAGAAATAGAGTGGTCAGTATGGAAGTGAAGAAGTCCTTGCATGACAGTGTGGTAATCCCGACACTAACTTACGGAAGCAAGCATGGACGTTCGGGAAGAGACTCAGACCAAGAGTGAGAGCGGTGGAAATGAGTTACTTGAGAAGTGCGTGCGGAGTTACATGGAGGGATAGACAGACGAATGAGGAAGTAAGAAGGTGTGGTGTGGAGGTAGATGTGCTGGAAAGTGTGTAAAGAAACAACTTGAGATGGTTCGGCCATATGGAATGTATGGGAAGCGAGAGAATGTAAGAGGGTGTACGAGAGCGAGGTGGAAGGACAGAGAGGGAGAGGTAGACCGAAGGAGAGGTGGAAGGATGGAGTGAGGAAGTACATGAATGAAGGCGGTGCTGGTTGGGAGGAGGGGCGTCGACTGACTGGGGACAGAGGTGCATGGGGGCGGTTCGTTCGTGGTCACCCCTTCGGGGATCACGGCGTCAGGCAATATATAGATAGATAGGAGGAATTTCTACCCGTTAAAAGATTACAGACCATCCCAATTAACTCTCTTAGCTACCATATATCCTTCCTAAGCTTCATAAAATCATCTAAATGCAACTGAAATAAACAAAGAGTAGGCCTAGTCGCTGGTACTGTGAGGGTTAAGTGTTGTTTTGTTGTTGGTGTTGCTGGAGTTTTGGTAGTTGTACTGTAGCTATTACCTCACCAAAATTTAGTTTGTGGAGATTATGTGATCGTTGGTGTAATTTTTTTTTTTCTATATATTTTATGCAGGATAATTCCATGAAATAATGCAATAACACATGGATTTAGATGAAACTTCGCCAGTACTTTCTTATGATACCCCAATAGAAACGATTAACTTTTGGTTGACACACTGGTTGACACACACCCCTAAATGAAACAAATAATGTGGCAAGGAGGTAGTGCTTATTTTTTGGTTTATTTATTTGTTTATATATTTTTAGCTTCATCGCTAGACCTCCATCAAGCTTAAAAGAACGCCCCCTAGAACCCGTTTCAAGATATTTTTTTTACATTTTTCGGTAGAAAAATGTCCTGGCCAAAGGCCGATTCCTCCTAAAATTATAGGCTCGCTATCGTTCGCCAGGATAAAATCGACATCTAAATGGCACAAAGGTCTTAAAATCGCCAAATTTATGGAGCGAACGTTGTAATATCTCAAAACTAATGGGGCTAAGCATGAGGGAGAAGGGGTCCAAAAAATAGTCAACTCTCTGCCCCTGAAGTCGGTACCATCAACATACAGGCCCTCTCCCCCACTCGGCCCAATCCAGCAAACAGCAGCCCAGCTTGACACTTCCGCCCAATTTAAGGGGACTGGTTATTTTTGAGGGGTCTTTTTATATATATATATATATATTCTTTTATTGTTTTTTGTTTCCTCGCTAGAACTCCATCAAGCTTAAAAAAACACCCCCTTCAGGAAGGGTCTAGGGTGCGAGCTATCGCTAGCCAGGATAAAAATCATACCTAAATAGCACGGTCTTAAAATTGACGATGAAATGGGGTGAAAGGTGTTAAAATCGTCAAACTAATGGGCCAAGCGTCTTATAATCTTAAAACTGATGGGGCTAAACACGAGGGAGAAAGTGGTCCAGAAAACCGGCCCATCTCCCCTTAACCCCTCGATTAAATTCAACTGTTTGAGGCCATTAGAGTGCCTTAATTTGTTTTACCATTTTCCTATCTGCTCATTCCAGTATGACTAGTACTCAACCATTTGGTACGTCTAGACCACTTCTATTACGTAGCTTAATTCAACCGATCAGATTAAGCTTATGTCAATTGTTTAACCCAATTACTCACCTGGCTGCATTCGACCAGTCACTGCTTAGGACAGTCACATGGCTGATAAACAGCCATAAAGATGTATTCTGCAGCCTTGACTTAGTACAAGGTTATGTTGTAGTTTGGTATGAATGTAGGAAATTAAGTTCCTTAAAATAAATTTTACTGAAAAGAGAGGATAATGTCGAAGATGCATACAATTTTGAATATATATAAATAGGCTGAGATGGCGAAGGTTTAAGAAATAAAAACAATTTAACCAAGTAGATAGCCTAAGTTCGAATATGAGGAGTTAGATTACGGAGGTTGAGTATAAGATTAAGCTGAAGTAAAAAGACTACTGCGTTAGCTAGTCAAGGGAGGGTGTGGTGGAGTGGTCTTGCTACTGGACTGGTAATCCGGACCCATGTTCAGACCCCGATGTATCAATGGAAAGGCATTATTAGGATGGGATTTGTATTGTACTTAGTTTAATTGCATCACCACAAAGCCCACCGACACGCCATAAGAAAATACCCTCGCTGATTCCAATAAATTAGCATTGCATTAGTAGGCTACTCTTGTATTATGCTTAGGTTGGGTAGTGCCTAGTGAGTAAACAGCTCAACAGATGGCGTTTGAGAGAGATAGAGAGGTGTCGGAGAATGTAATGAGACAGCTAGACAGTGGCGATGTAGCTTCGAGAGTCAGAGTTGCAACGGGCCACGAGGAGGCAAACTGGCGCCTATGTTCAGAAATAGAGCTGGATCATAGGAACAAAATAAAAATAGATATAACGATTCAATGTGTTGTGAGTTTGAGATGGGTAGGTTGTCAGTGAGGCAGATGGAGAGAGAGATTTGTGTCTTCCTGCCTTAACAACTTGGCTAACCTGCCTCACCCCCCCCTCCCCCCCCCCTCCCCCTCCCTCCCTCCCTCCTCTCTCTCTCTCTCTCTCTCTCTATCTCCCTCTCTCTCTCTCTCTCTCTCTCTCTCTCTCTCTCTCTCTCTCTCTCTCTCTCTCTCTCTCTCTCTCTTTCTCTCTTTCTCTCTTTCTCTCTCTCTCTCTCTCTCTCTCTCTCTCACGGACATTAGCTCTCTCTCTCTCTCTCTCTCTCTCTCTCTCTCTCTCTCTCTCTCTCTCTCTCTCACGGACATTAGTTCCCGGACATTAGTTCCGGGGCAGTAATTCCCTCTCCAATGTTCCCTTACCCACTCTAAACCACTGTTTGGACACTTGATCCTCAGTGTTTTGGAGGACAAGCAACCTAGAAGGGTCACTACAGTGTAGATCTGTTGTTGCTTGATTTCCTTTGTACTCCTTTGTACTCCTTTGTACTCTCTCTCTCTCTCTCTCTCTCTGTTCAATAAATAACTGTTCAATAAATCCTTGCAGTCTGGAACTATGCCTGATCAGTGGAAGCTAGCCAACGTAACACCGATATTCAAAAAAGGCAGCAAATCCCTACCCAGTAACTATCGTCCAATTAGCTTAACCTCAGTTGTATGTAAAATGCTAGAAACGGTCATACGAGACAGACTCGTAAATCACTTAGAGGAAAATAACATACTTAAAGATACTCAACACGGCTTTCGTAAAAAAACGTTCCTGTTTAACAAACCTCTTAGACTTCTTCCACGATATCCTCAACCTCTACGATGAGAGTAAAGCTGTAGATATTATATACCTTGATTTTCAAAAGGCCTTTGACAAAGTTCCCCACAAACGTTTACTGCTAAAACTAAAAGCGCATGGAATACAAGACGGTGTGTTGAAATGGATAGAAAATTGGCTCAGCAACAGAAAAGCAAAGGGTAGTCATAAACGGTAAGGCATCTAAATGGACCAATGTAAGTAGCGGGGTACCCCAGGGATCGGTACTAGGACCAATTCTCTTTCTAATATACATCAACGACATAGATGAGGGTCTCACCTGCACAATCTCAAAATTTGCTGACGATACAAAAAATTGCAAATAGCGTACTCTCAAAAGAACAAGTGACGATATGCAACACAATCTAGATAAATTGTCATGTTGGGCCCAAATTTGGCAAATGAGTTTCAATGCGGATAAATGTAAAGTACTACATGTCGGATACCTAAATGAGAAAGCAAACTATTCGATGAATGGCACTCAGCTTAAGAATGTAAACAGAGAAACTGATCTGGGAGTAACAATATCGAGTAACCTAAAACCGAGTCAACAATGTTCAGAAGTTGTTAAGAAGGCAAACAAAATAATTGGCTTTATAGGCAGGTCATTTGAGCATAAATCCAAAGAAAGTTATCCTAACCCTTTACAATTCCTTAGTCCGCCCTCTTCTGGAATACTGCGTTCAATCCTGGTGCCCTTATTACCAAAAAGATATAAACAAGCTTAGAACGAGTTCAACGTAGAGTTACCAAAATGATACCTAGCCTAAAGAACAAACCATACGAAGGGCATCTTAGAGAATTAAATCTATTTCCTTTAACCCAGCGCAGATTAAGAGGTGACTTAATTCAAGTGTTCAAAATCATCAAAGGCATCGACAATATGAACTGTAGTAAGTACTTCACTATCGACCAATCTAATTACACGCGGGGAAACGGTTGCAAAATTATTGGTAAATCTTTTAACTCGCACGAATCTAAGAATTTCTTCTTCAATCGAGTTGTCAACTTGTGGAATGGGCTTCCCCGAGACGTTATAGACTGCAGCACCGTTGATTCATTTAAATTCCGCCTAGACAAATATCTCGCATCAAACCCGCGACTGACTGCGTTTGTAAATGAATAACTTTATCCTCCCCTCAGTTACTAACCCATATGTCCCCTACTAACTTCCTAGTCCTGCCACGTTAGTGGCAGGGCAGTAGTTCCCTTTCCAATGTTCCCTTACCCACTCTAAACCACTGTTTGGACACTTGATCCTCAGTGTTTTGGAGGACAAGCAGCCTAGAAGGGTCACTAGATCTGTTGTTGCTTGATTTCCTTTGTACTCCTTTGTACTCTCTCTCTCTCTCTCTCTCTCTCTCTCTCTATCTCTCTCTCTCTCTCTCTCTCTCTCTCTCTCTCTCTCTCTCTCTCTCTCTCTCTCTCCAATATTTAATATATAAACTTTTACTATCTGTCTAATAACTTTCCTCATCCCCAGTCTCACTGTAACATCTACTTATATGTATGGTTGCTTTTCAGTTTTCTTTTTGATGTTTTCTTTTATTGTTTTAAGGTGCATTCACTTTCTTTAGTGTTCGGAGAGCATTTCGATGATCGTGTGTATTGGTGTCTGTAAACTAGACCGAAATTATATTTCATCGTGTGATGTACGTATATTGTTTAAGTCTTGTAAGTCAAAAGTTATCTGACCCATGTTTCGTAAAGAAAAAATGCATTAAAAGTGTTACCTGGAATCCACCTTTGTTTTTTCCATCCATATAACGTGTTCCACATCTCACATTTGGCAGAGTTATTGCTTCCGGCACTCGTTAAGATAAATATATATTTCATCCGGTACCCTTACTTCAAAATATCCTTCAATATCTCGTTCCTTATATATCTGTATTTTGATAGCTGTAAGCTTTCTTGTTTTTTTGTTTTTTGTTTTGTTTTTTATTGTGTATTTATTTATTTATTTAGTTTTGTAATTATATTGTGTATTAATGTAGTATATATTTATATATTTATGTATTATAATTATATATATATATATATATGTGTGTGTGTGTTTGTTTACAGTATATATATATTTTTTCCTGTCCATATAACGTGTTCTGCATCACCCATTTTGCCAATTTCAGTGAAGATAAATATGGTTACCCAGCTGCACTAATTATTATCTTCGCTCCCTACATCCTTCTTAGTTCGGTCATTTGATAGATAACACAATTTGTTCTTCTTTCTTTTAGGTTTGTTATTTTTAACATTGTATTGCGCTTCTTTTGTAACTCTTTCAATCATATGACGCAACTTTTGTATTGTTCTAGCGACCTACAGAAGATTATTTTTAGCTTAGGAAAGATCACCAGGAATTAAGAAATATAACCTTAATTAACCCTTTAACTCTAAATAACTCTTCGTGAAGGTGGTGTCACACGAGGTCATTATCCGTCAATTTTTGATGAGCAAGTATTTTTCTCGTACTTTTTTGAGGCTCTTTTACATTGGAATATGGATACATAAATCGATGTTAGAATATGTTAGGTAGTAAAATTATTATGAAGCTTAAATCTTGAAGCTGCCGGACTACAGTTGCCGATAAAAGTCAACGAAAACTGGCTTGTGACACCGGCCTAAGTTGAATGAAATCGTGTGGAGGAAGATAAAATATAAATCAAATTAACGTCATCTGATTGAAAGGGTAATCAGTAGAATGAAAGTTGTTGTGGCCATTCGTGTTAATTGTTCGTATATATTATGTGTATACGTGTGTTTGGCTTTGTGATTCAGTTACGTGTGTGTGTGTGTGTGTGTGTGGGTGTGCGTGTGGGTGTGCTAGATAACACGGTTCAATAATAGCGATATGCTCACGTATAGCCTACTGTGCATGGTTAGTCGTATCATGGTTGGCTTATTGGAATAAGTACTAGTTTGCAGTTGGACCGGTTCCATTTGTGCTGTATTTTTAGAACCCCCCCCCCCTCTCTCTCTCTCTCTCTCTCTCTCTCTCTCTCTCTCTCTCTCTCTCTCTCTCTCTCTCTCTCTCTCTCTCTCTCTCTCTCTCTCTCTCTCTCTCTTGACACTTGATCCTCAGTGTTTTGGAGGACAAGCAACCTAGAAGGGTCACTAGACCTGTTGTTGCTTGATTTCCTTTGTACTCCTTTGTACTCCTTTGTACTCTCTCTCTCTCTCTCCTACTTACGCAATAACATTCACGGAGCCCTTCAGAGTCACGATTCACTTTTCCCTCTTCCTTCCTTCCACCTGTTCCATCTTCTAACCCCCCCTCACACACACCACAACACACCCCTTGCCTCCCCCCAACCCCCGCCCCTCTTATTTTATCATCCGGCCAGACTAATAGGCAGACAGACACAAAATACAGACAGGCAAAGACAAGGAGACAAAACATAGGGTAGATAGGCAGCAAACAATACAAGTAATAGGAAAAAACACACCCAAATACAGAAGAGCAAGTACAAGAAGACAAGCTTAGACAGACAGAAACACAGAAAGTATTTAAGGAGAAAAGACAGACACAATTACAGAAAGGCAAATACTGTACAGGGAGATAGATGTAGACAGTCATACAAGAAGTAAGACATGCGAAATTGAGAACATTGATAACAAAATATAAAATAAGTGCGACGGGAAAGAGAAAAAAGTCAAAGAAAGAGGACTATCAAGAGCATGAAGATAAAAACGGAGCATGAAGTGATAAGTAGGAAGGCAGGAAGACATAAACAGAAATAGACAAGGGATGAGAGAAACAGCCACAGGAAAGTCAGCAACAGAGAAGCAGGTACAGACATAGCAAAATACGAGACAAATTATTAAAAAACGGACAGAAAGAACTCATGCATACGGGTATAGACAGAGAGAAGAGGAAACAAAACTGAGTGATACCAAACAAAATATTATAGATAAGTAAACAAATACCAAACAAAATATTATATATAAGTAAACAAAATGACGAAATATACCCCTTTCCAAGTACATAGTCCAGTAATCATGAACCCTATCCTCTGTAACTCGACAGGGGCTAGAGCAAATGGGCTGTAAATGTTCACACCTATTCCTTGGCTGACCATTCTCAAATGATACAAATATTAGCTCAATTATTTTAGTCGTTTGTGAGTTGTTGTTCCCCAAGCTGCCTGGCCGAACAGCCCCAAGGCCCCGAGCAAGGCCAAGGCCATAGCCAAGCGCCCCCACAGAAACCTTCCTGCGGACCACAATTTAAAGCCTGGGTGACCGAAGCCACTCCATGGCGGGGAGCTGAGGAGGGTGCGGAAACGCCCAGGAAACCAAAGCCCCACCCAGGGCCCTGTGCCTCTCAGCAATTATGAAGAGAAAGTTGAGGGGCAAAGGAAAAATGTGACGCTTTGGCTTCCAATCTTGGTAGATTGGGAGGTCAATCCACGGAAAAGACGCCGTCACTTGGGATCTAGAAAATATATAAGTAAAAGGAACAGTCAGAGTAAGCTATGGGTATGGCAGAGATCGCTCAGTTCTCACTCTGATAGACCAGCCCATCACCACTCGTTTGTGAGTTATAGAGGTTAATGTTCAAGAGTTTTGGTCTACCTACTTGGAACAGGGTATAGCAATATTGCAACCAAGAGTAAAACCCAGTCGGATCGTCCCCCCTAAAGAAGAAATAACAACAAAGGAAAATGAAAACTTATACTGTGTACCCAAAAGAAGGCTATAGTTAGACAGCCAGAGAGAATAGGAGACATATAATCGATAAACTAACGGACAGAAGACAGACAAGGAAGAAATTAGGAGACAGATAACCGATAAACTAACGGACAGAAGACAGACAAGGAAGAAGTTAGGAGACAGATAACCGATAAACTAACGGACAGACGGACAAACAAGGGGGAAGTTAGGAGACATATAACCGATAAACTAACGGACAGACGGACAAACAGGTAAGAAATAAGAGATAGACGATCAATAAACAAATGGACAGTCTGCCTGATAGCCCACAAGAAGGCAGATATCCGTCAAATAAACAGACGAACGGACACACACGAAGAACGAGTTAAATGATCGACAGATAGACGGACGGACAGACAGTATCTTCAGGAGACAGATGACCGACAAACAAACAGACAGACGGACAGAAAGACGGTAAAGAAGTTAGCATATTCCGGAAATGGTTGGGTCTGAGTGTCGGCCATCTTGAAAAGGTGAGTTTGACCATCATAGCCCGGGGTGGTGATAGAGGGAGGGGGCTGGTGGAGAGAGAGAGAGAGAGGAGAGGTGTATTCGGATGTGCTGTCGTTGGAATTGGGGGAAAGCTATTGAAAGTAAATGTTGGTATCGGTATTGGTATATATATATATATATATATATATATATATATATATATATATATATATAGAGAGAGAGAGAGAGAGAGAGAGAGAGAGAGAGAGAGAGAGTCTAAAGGAAGTCGAAATTAAAATAAAAAGATACAAAAGAAGTAAAATAAAAAACAAAATGGGAAGAAAAGTAAAATATAATCATGACAAGAATATTGAGAAAATGAGAAGCTAATAGCAAGAACAATGCATATAGCCTACTGTAATGATAACAAAACAACAAGTAAAATACAACAAAAAGAACATAACGGGAGACAACACAAAAGAGAGCACTAGGGGATGAGAAGAAAGAAGACTGTTCCCTACCCTTGCCTCGGGAACTATTTTTTTCTTACATAATTCTGCCAACCCTGTAATAACCACCACTACCCCAATTACCCCCACCACCATGCTACTACCATCAGCCTGTCTGCCACCACACAGTCAGTATTGCACGTCTACCACAACTACCACACTGACCACCATAGATAATACCACAGCTAACACCATTTAAACCACACCATTACTAACCATGCTTACTAACACATCAATACATCAATTTATTTATGTTATAGTAATCTTGCTAGACCTCCATCAAGCTTAACAAAATTACCCCTAGACCCCCTTTCAAGATAAATTTGTACATTTTTCGTTAGAAAAATGTCCCGGCCGAAGGCCGTTCCCTCCTAAAATTACAGGCTCGCTCACGCTCGCCAAGAAAAAATCGACACCTAAATGACACGAAAAGTCTTAATATTGACAAAGAAATGGGACAAAAAGTCTTAAAATCGCCAAACTAATGGGCCGAACGTCATTGAATCTGAAAACTATTGGGGCATGACATGAGGAAGAAAGGGACAAGAAAAAAATACCCATCTCCCCTTAATAGTCAAAGTTGAGGGGTATTGACAGGTTGGGGAGGTTGGAGGTTTCTAGGAATTAGAAAGAAGTCAAGGAGGAAAGGACGTTATTGGAAGAGCGCTTTTTCAGGCAATTTTCGATGAGCTAGTTTTTTCTCGTAATGTTTTGAGGATTTTTCACATTGGAATCGGAAACTAAACTGAATTTAGATTATGCTTGGTGGCTGATTTCTGATATAGCTTGAATTTTGAAGCTGTCAGACTACAATTGCCCGTAAAAAATGACGGAAAAAGAGCTCGTGTGACACCGCCTTAAGAGGTGGATTGCTGTCCTCCTTGCTATTGTTTACTTTAACCTCTTCATTACCGGTGACGTCTTTTCATTTTATTCTAGCTATATTTTGACGATTTCGTGCAGTTTAAGAAGGATCTGTGGTAGCAAAAATGGTTAAGGGAGATAGTTCGAAGCCTGTTAATTGCTGGATGCCTTTTTTAAACTTAATAATCGTCTAATAGTAGCCAGAAGAAAGTCAAATAGACGTAGCGGTAGAGAAGGGGTTAAAGTGTTACCCCTCCCATTGTTTTTGCCACGATTCTTATAATATTAGTGATGTACATTAATTAAGTATAAGTAACTCAACATGTCACCATCACCAGTACCTCAACTACACGACCACCACCATTAAGACTAGCATGTCCTACATAATATCCGTACTACCACCCCTCTCACCACCACCACCAATACAACCCAACACCAACACCACCAGTACAACAACGCTACCACCACCAACAAAACCAATACGGTAGAACAGACCATAGCCGTTCAACCACCACAACGCTACCACCACCACCAATAAAACGCCCCTGACACCAATAAAACAACCCTACCACCACCATGACCAAAACTACCCCACCATCTGATTACCAAGGGTATACCCAAGACCAATAATATACCTAGTACTATTGGTCTTGAGTATACCTTCCATAGTTCAGGCGGTATTCGTATGAGTAGTAGTCGATGGGTTTGATGGAGAATATGACTGGAGTTCTCAAAGAGGGGCTCCAGTCCTGACGTTATTCTTGACTTAATAATCCAATAGGGTTGATAGCCTCTGAAGTCCTATGTTTAAAGGATACAGACTATATCAATTAATACTTTTAGCTACCATATATCCTTCATAAACTTTATAAAATAGTATAAATGTAGCTAAAATATGATAACAAAGACGTCCTGAAGGAGTGAAGTGATATGTGAAGTCACTGACCAAGGTTATCAAGTACATTTCAAAAACATAAACAAAAACAGTCTCTCGACTCTTTACAATTTTCCTATGAAGCTGTTTATTGAGTTACATGGAACAATTTAAGATGCTAGCTATTATTGTGTTCCATTTGCATCGAGTGTAGTGCATTATGATATTACTATGTTATATCTTTACGCATAATCCTTGGGTTGATTGGTTGACGAGGTCTTTATAACACTAACTATTCCTTGTATTTCCGCGCAAGTGTTTCTCTCCATGTATATCTCAGAGGACCCCCCACCTAAAGATCGGTATCTACTGCCGTGCTGAAATACCCCGCCCGTAGTGAGTGAGAGAGAGAGAGAGAGAGAGAGAGAGAGAGAGAGAGAGAGAGAGAGAGAATGTGTGTGTGGTTTTTTGTTATGCTAAAGAGATTTTGTGATATGAATAATGTAAATAGAAAGTGCAGGGGTTGCAAAAAAATCGTGTAAATGTAATTGATTCGAAAATAATTTTGAGAATTGTTATATATATATATATATTATATTAGAATGGTGACGACACGAGCGCTATAATATTGTACAGCCGATATGGATACCATATACTGTACAGGACCATAGAACATGAATGAGTAAGGGGGAACGTTGTCAAATTAACTTGAAGGTTATCTGAGAGAGAGAGAGAGAGAGAGAGGTGGGGGAGACCGGATGGGGTGATGTCCAGTTGACCGGAAGTGCTCCTGGTGTGGTAAAGAAGGGAGGATGGTGGCGAGTGTGGGTACATGGGAAACAGGTCAGTGGGGAAGGGGAAAAGGGTTGAACGATCTCAAAGAATAGAAAACTGGTATGAAGAATGGTACAGTTCAATAATAATGGTAATCGTTACAAAGGCGAACTAGAACAGGAAATCTAATTAAGAATATAATGATAACTATCCTCCTCCTCCTGCTACTACTAATAATAGTGATGCTGATGATTATGATAATAATACTAATACATATTCAGTAAAACATACAAATTAACGGAAACAAATAACATTAATTCTATGGACATCGAGAACCTCCTTCTCTTGAATGACTAGACATTTTAGAAGTATCAGAAAATGGTTAACAGGTAAAAAAGAAATAAAGGAACCCAAAATAAACGCTAGTAAGACAAAACACTGTAGGTCGTCACCAAAATTGAATACACTATAAAGAGCCTCTCTATTTAAATATATGAAGCCCACAAATGAATCGGAGCACAAAATAAAATTTGTGAAAGTACGAACAAGGGGGAATTTTTGTTCAAATACTTATTTATAAAAGCAATGGAAAGTTAACAGATTACAATGTTAATAGAATATGGTGAACCGAAACTAGTAATAAAATTTTCTGTGAATCAAGTGCATGTTAATGAAATTGAAAGAAAGGAAGATTAACAAGGGTTAAAGGAACAAGGACAATAGAGAAAACAATGAAAGTTTGAACGAAGATATTCCAATAACATTCAAATAGAGGAGTAACAGAAAAAAATCACTGAAACCCAATGAAATAATATGGCTTCACACTACCTCATTAAACCAGAGGAAACCTAGCAGGGGTTACTTAATGGGGCGCAGAAAGAGAGAGAGAGAGAGAGAGAGAGAGAGAGCTGCTAATAATAGAGTATAAAATATAGAGCTGAAGGGAGTGACGAGAATTTATTACTTTAGATATTAACCCTTAGAATATCTGGTAGCGTATTTCATGTCTGCTCTCTGGCTGTTATTAGACGATTATATGTAGATTAGGAAAGCTATATGGACGTCAGAGGATTAATTGAGATAGTCATGACCCTTATAATTCCACAGATCCTTCGTAAATTGTACAAACACGTCTGCGAGCCAGAAGAAACTGTCAAAATGCGTCATAATCTTCAAAGGGTTAAGTTAGTTAAAATGTAATGGAAAGAGGAAAGTGAGTGTATGTGTTTGTGTGTGAGTGAATGTGTGTTATTGTTTGCGTGATACATTAATAAACAATTGTGCAAAGGAAGTAGTATAAGTTTATGTAGTACACACACGTGAACACGATTGAATAGTCCACTTGTTCCATACCTTATGAAGAACACTATTTCATCACTTTATTTGTGTTGTTCTTGTTATCAAAATCGCCAAAATGAAGTATGCTGTACATCACCTGACATTAGTTGATATAGTCGTTAGTGAAAGTTTGCGTGGGTGTACTGGTCTGGGTGCGTGTGTGTTGAATCCCAGCGGCAATGTTAATGTTGTGTCTAGAGAACCCAACTGCTGCAATAAACCCGGTGTGCTGCAGGGCTGTAAGTTATGCCTTCCTGTGGAGAGAGAGAGAGAGAGTACAAAGGAAATCAAGCAACAACAGGTCTAGTGACCATTCTAGGCTGCTTGTCCTCCAAAACACTGAGGATCAAGTGTCCAAACAGTGGTTTAGAGGGGTAAGGGAACATTGGAAAGGGAACTACTGCCCTGGAACTAATGTCCGTGGCAGGATTAGGAAGTTAGTAGGGGACAGATGGGTTAGTAACTGAGAAGGGGATAAAATAAAGTTATTCATTTACAAACGCAGTCAGTCGAAGGTTTGATGCGATTCAGTTTAAATGAATCAACTGTGCTGCAGTCTATAACGTCTCGGGGAAGCCCATTCCACAAGTTGACAACTCGATTGAAGAAGAAATTCTTAGATTCGTGTGAGTTAAAAGATTTACCAATAATTTTGCAACCGTTTCCCCGCGTGTAATTAGATTAGAGAGAGAGAGAGAGAGAGACGTAGAATCTCAGAAACGTTGTGGCTCATTATACGGAGATGATTGGTTGAAGACTCAATGCAATGGGTATTACAATATGTTTGTCTGTTTAACCCTCTCTGTACCAGCGACGTCTGATGTTTTTTTTTTTTTTTTTTTTCTAGCTATAGTGGGACAATATTATGCGACTTAGGATCTGTGGTACCGGTAGTTAGAAGCGTTGATTGAGATAGTTCGAAGCCTTATCATTGCTAGAAATCCTTCCTAAACTGAATAAAAACCGATTCCTAGCACCCAGAATACAATGAAAAGGATGTCGACGGTTCAGAAGGGGTTAAGCAGTTTACCGAGAACAATTTACACCTTTTTCAGATAAAACTTATATTAAATGAGGACATAATGTTCACATAAATGGATATTATTGGCATTGTGGAGAGAGAGAGAGAGAGAGAGAGAGAGAGAGAGGTGAGAAGACAAGTAGAGGGAGGAGAATTATAGCAATAGACAGGATGTGGGGTGAGAGGAAGGGGGGGAGTGTGTGTGGGGGGGGGGGGGGGGGGGCAAAATTGTAAATGCGAGAGTGAGAGAGTATGTGTGACAGTGTTACATATATGCACAAAACACACAGACCAGTTGATCCCAAGGAGGCTATTTGCTCTTAGAAAACAACTAGCGCGAAGTGAACAATTCATTCGCCTTTACTAAATTAGTGAATGGAAATGACCGGTACTTAAAATCTAAGTAACTCCATCGTGCAACATGCCACAATATGAAATCAATAATATTCCCTTACATGCCTGGAAATACTACCACTACCACTGATCCTTATTATGCTGCACAAAATGGTTTAAATGTACCTAGAATAAATTTATAATGACGTCGCCGGTTAAAAAGGGGTTAATATGAAAGAGGGCCGGGGGGGAGCGGGAGCGGGGCCCCCGGCAAACCTGCATATAAGGGTTTATGCAAAGAGGAGTTTACGCAGAGAGGCGCCAGTCCTGACGATATTCTTGACTTACAGTGTGCTGGCTTAATAATCCAATAGGGTTGATAGCTCCTGAAGTCCTATTTTAACTCAGTTTTAACTAACCTTCATACCGTAATACAGTAAAAGGCATTATGTGAATGATACGGGGGCAAGAGTACAGTAATTACAACATACATAAAGTCGCCAGATAAAAATTAACCCCTTCTCTACCGCTACGTCTTTTTTACTTTCTTCTGGCCACTATTGGATGATTTTATTAAGTTTAAGAAAGGCCTCCAAGCAATTAACAGGCTTCGAACTAACTCCCTTAACCATTTTTACTACCACAGATCCTTCTTAAACTGCACAAAATCGTCAAAATATAACTAGAATAAAATGAAAAGACGTCACCGGTAATGAAGAGCTTAAGAAGAGCAAACCATTATGAAATATAAACAAATGAAGAAGGATGATAATAACAGTATGACGGTTGCAAGATGAAAAATAACAAAATGGTTACCAGGACGGACAAAAAACTGTATAAGGCTATTACAGTGTGAAGGTTGGAGGATTAAGCATGAAAGGTCGACCTTATGGATGAATCAGAAGGGTAGGTAGCCTGTACAGGAGAGAGAGAGAGAGAGAGAGAGAGAGAGAGAGAGAGAGAGAGAGAGAGAGAGAGAGGGGAACAAGAAGACTGAATTGAAATAGGTTTGCATGCAATACAAACCAATGAAGCAAAGCGTTTTACATTGGAGGGGGAAGTCATACAAGAGGACGAACAACACATCTCAAGTAGGTCAAATGAAAAAATGGACTAAAACATAAACACATGTGATAAAATAGGATGGCGCAGGATGAAGCAAGAGAGGCTGACCATTGTGAAGGATCAGAGTGTAACGTGTACGGGAGAAGCATGGAGGATTAGTTCATTGTGTAAATGGCATTTCCTGTGTAGCACCTTAGTGAGAATTACAGCATATCTCTTTGGTATGCACATTAGTGGAGATAAGTGGTATGTGGGTAGCAGAGCGAGAGAGAGAGATAATTTTATTCATTTTAAGTCTGATCAAAGGGGTACAACTATTTAACCCACGCTGTATTAGCGACGTCCTTGTCATTATATTCTGGCTACTATTTGATCTAGCGATTTAAAGGCTACATATTATCATTCAATCCTTGTAGTTACCACAGATCCTTCCTAAGCTGAATACAATCGTCTAATAGTTGCCAGAATATGATGAAAAGGACGTCACCGGTACAGATTGGGTTAACCAAGTAGCTCTTTAACTCCCGATGATCCTTTGTAAGCTGATTGAAATTTATTTAATGGTTGCGAAATTTCAACAAATGCACAATTCCCACAAATTCGTTCACTTGGATGACTCCCTATAATCATTCCCCATTCAATATACGATAATGTAATTATTGTTCAATTCTAGCTAACATTAGAGAATTTTGTGGATATGAGGAAGGACCTATAACAATCAGAATAGTAAAGGCTATCTCAAATTACCATTTAACACTGATAAGGTCTTCCTAAGCTGAATACAATCGCTTAATGATAGACAGAACATTATAAGGAAAGACGTTATTCAGAAAAATATCCTTCGCAGGAGACGCCTTTTTTAATTATATAGTTTGGCTATCATAACCTTGTTTATTTAGAATGTGTAAGGTGAAGGTGTTTTGTCATAGTGTGTACATCGTTGATTAAGAAATATATATAATTTGCGTAAAATCGGGTAAAAGTTATTTACAAAGTTAACTCGCCCTGCTCACCCCAACGCCGCCTGCCGGACAAGATAAGCCTTTACGACCTCCTTAGTGTTTATAAATATATCGTAGGATCTCGTTGTGGTTCGGCTCACAGCAAGAGATCCTCTACATTATACGTTTAGGATCCCTTTTCACCATAATTATATTTTCTGGACTCAAACTCATAGTAAAACTGTTTATTATGTTTGTTCTAGTAACCCGAAAATTACTCATGACATAACATGAATATAGGAAAGGTGAGACAAATAATAGTTTTGATCACTTATGGTACCTTCGAATTGAGGAAGGGGAAAGGAAGTAGTAGGGGGTGAGAAGGAGAACACACTTCCTGCAAAACTCATGTAGCCTACCAATATACAACACAGAACACATTCAATCTAACTAAAGGGGACCACAAAATAAGTGTGCGAAAATTGTTTACCACAGCAATTTGAACACTTCCAGAGTTTGTGTTGTGCATGTTTATACTGCATACCATGATCCATGAATATATTGATAATAAGTGTCATGTTAAAACTTTCTAATGTGCATTCAAATTAGTTGTTCCAGAGACACTCGGCTGAAAAAATATGTGTATGATTTCGTGTGAATGAAAGGAGACGATAAAAGTGGATAGATACAGAAAAGACCAAGACATCGAGTGTAGAGTTCTCACAGGTGGCGAGGTGAGACGAGATATCCAGGATGTTAGCCCTGGGTGTCCTTGTGTTGCTGAGGACGGATAATGGCTGTAGTCCACTGGCTTATCTTAATTGAGGTATGTGTGTGTGTGTGAGAGAGAGATTGTAAGGTGCGTACTGCGTAAAAAGATGAGTGGGTGTAATTTGAAAACATTGGGTTGGAAAGGTAAGGAAAAATGTAATTTAGCTACAGTATGATTAAAACAAAATAACATAAACAAAAATAATATTAAGCTTAGTTCAGTGGGAGAGAGAAGGGGCTAGAGTTGGAAGTGTGTGTGTGTGTATTTATACTGTTCTTTTATACAATATGTGAGTACATGTCGTGTGTGATATGAAACCTATGTGCATTACAGTATTATCTATCCAGTATATACTAAACTATAGATAATAATAGCATTTCAGTTTCTAGCTTTAAATACAATTTTGTTAATAATGCTCTACTTGTTAATAGGGGTATGTGTGTGTGGGGGGGGGGGTAGAAGGTAGGAGGTAGGAGGTGCAAGAGAGAGGGGAAAGAAAGTAAGAAGCGAAGGAAGGAAGAGAGGAAAGACTATACAGAAGGAGGGAATAAGATAAAGAATAAAGCACAAGTTAAAGAAAGCAAAAAGGAGGGAAAGAAGAAGGGAGTAAGATAAAGAAAGAAGGAGGGAGGGAAGGAAAGACGGATTGCAGGAAGGAAGGAGGGAGTAAGATCAAGAAAGAAGCAGAAGGGAGGGTAGAAGAAGGGAGGGAGAGCAGGGATTAAGGGAGATCATTAGTCATACTGATGGTGGTGGTGGTGGTTGGTGGAGGCCAGGGTGGGTTGGTTGCTCACCAGTCCTATGCTAGTTTTAACACTTCTCTTATTTAAGGGGAAAGGTATATTTATTGGATTAATTATTGATTCATTCATTTTATGTTTAGTTTCCTCCCTAGACCTCCATTAAACTTAACAAAATATAAAAAAACATCCCCAAGATCCCCCTTCTAGATATATTTGTACGTTTTTCGGTGGCCGGTCCCTCCTTAATTACAGGCTAGCTATCACTCGTCAGGAAAAACTCGACAGGTAAATGCGCACGACAATTTTTTGTTGCCAGAGAAATGGGGGCGAAAGGTCTTAAAATCGCCAAACTAATGGGCCGAAAATCAAAAATTCTGAAAAATTCATGGGGCTACACATGAGGGAGAAGGTTAAAGAAAAAACTATTAATTGACTCATACTGTTTCCTAGCCTTCTTTCCTTTTCTTCATTATGGCGCACTTTTTAGCTCTCCTTCACTTCCCTGTGCTCTCTCTCTCTCTCTCTCTCTCTCTCTCTCTCTCTCTCTCTCTCTCTCTCTCTCTCTCTCTCTCTCTCTCTCTCTCTCTCTCTCTCTCTCTCTCTCTCTCTCTCTCTCTCTCTCAATACCGGCGTTTACCTTACAAATTTTCTTCCTAGTAATTTTCATCCACTTTAATTATATAACATGTTATTTACTCTCTTAACCCCTTTTGTACCGGCAACGTCTTTTTTTTCAATTTTATTTTTGAGTTATATTTAGACGATATGTGCAGTTTAAGAAAGATCTGTGGTAGCAAAAAGGGGTTGAGAGAGATAGTTTCAAGCCTGATAATTGCTGGAGACCCTTTTATAACTGAATACAATCATCTAATAGTAGCCAGCATAAAAGTAAAAAGGACGGTCCCGGTAAAGCAGGGGTTTAAAGTAACTGGTTAAACTCACTTTTCGTTTATTTATACTCATTGCCGTGTTGATTTTTTTGTTTTAATGTTCGTAATAGTGTGGTTTATTCATCACTAATCAACTTTTCTATAGTAACTGCATAAGATAGTTTAAACACATTCAGTACCTCAGATGTTTTTTGTATTTGTTTTCAGCTACCTTTAGAGGATTTTATGAAGCTTGGAAAGGATAATGGTAGCTAAAAGACTAATTGACATAGTGGGTAGCCTTTGCATTGGTAGACGTCCTTCCTAAACTGAATACAATTGTGTGGTAGTTGCCAGAATATAATGAAATGGATACCACCAGTTTTCGCCCAACTTTCATCCACAACTCTGATCTGTAAGCTTCATATACTGTATATATACTTTATATAAGAATTTCGGCGTATAAATTAACCTGCATTGAGTCTAGTTACCGATACTAGGTCAAATTTGTAGCAACATGTTGCCAACAATGTTGCAATTCAAAGATTATACAAACAAAAAACTCATGATGTAAATCCCTTTTTTTTATTTTATTTGTTTTACTTACACGTCTTGTCTGTCTATTTTCCTTTCAACTTAAAGCATTCCTCATTAACGTTCAGCATTAAATTAGTTGTCTTAGCTTACCAGTAATTCCTTCCTGTTCTATAATACCTGTTTGACCACACTTCTACATTATTGATGTTGGTATCTTTCATTCATCCTCTCTCTCTCTCTCTCTCTCTCTCTCTCTCTCTCTCTCTCTCTCTCTCTCTCTCGTTTTACTTTGTTTCTTATATTTGCCTATACTAACTCTCTCTCTCTCTCTCGTCTACCTTTTCTTTACATAATTCCTCTTCATGTACATTTTATTCCATTCTTTTGTTTATTTCCCCTATTCATTTCTTCTCTTTTCATCATCATCATCATCATCTTATAATTCTTCTACTAATTCCTCTTCTTAAACTCATTATTATTGTTATTCCCCAGTTTCTTTTTCTTCTTCATCTTCTTCTTCTTTGACTTCATCTTCTTCTTCTTCTTCGACTTCATCTGCTTCTTCTTCTTCTTCTTCGACTTTATCTTCTGCTAAAATCCCCCGTACACCATCTGACCACCATCCTATGCCGCCTCTGTCCGCGGATTATGCCACACCAGCCATAACTCAGACTTATCAAACCTTACTCGGTACTACTTAGACTAACTTGGGGATGGGATTAAGGGGAAAGGACAGTTTTTCTGGACCCCCTTCTCCCTAATGTTTAGCCCCACTAGTTTTGAGATTTTAAGACGTTGGTTCTTTAATTTGGGGATGTTATGAACTTTCACCCCATTTCTTTGTCAATATTAGGACCCTTCGTGCCATTTAGGTGTAATTTTTTTCCTGGCGAGCGAAAGCGAGCCTGTAAATTTAGGAGGAATCGGCCTTTGGCCGGGACATTTTTCTACCGAAAAATGTACAAATCTATCTTGAAAGGGGTTCTAGGCGTTTTTCTAAGCTTGATGGAGGTCTAGGGAGGAAACTAAAACAAATATATGAATACATGAATTAATAGACCAAACAAACAGCCACTGTCCCCTTAACTTGGAAGCGTGTTGGGCAAGGCTTTAGAGACCCGGCCTATGGAATGGGTCTTGGGTTAGGCTAGAGTTTAGATACAGCACCGTTTATTTATTTCTGCGTTTTATTCTGTCTATCATTAAACATATTTGCTGTGTTGGCTAACTTGTTGTGTTTATGGAAATGTTCATGCCGAGAGAGAGAGAGAGAGAGAGAGAGAGAGAAAGAGAGGGGAATACTGTATATGCAAGGATACTTTACACATCGTCCAAAGCAGCTCTACATATTATATATTATTTGTTTATTGCTTTGAAGAACGTAGTCTGAAAATACACATAATTTGGCCTCATGGCGAATTATTCTCGTTCAAGCTCGATACAGCTTCAGAGGGTGAAGGAGAGAGAGAGATGTGGGGGCGTGACCATAGACGTGATGCTACTGCACGATAGATGTATTTAGGAAGATCACTGACTGCTTTTTTCCCGTGTTCGGATTAGGAGTGTACTACGTGTTAACCACCTGTTTCCGCTTCGTTGGTTTTGTTGTATCGGTACTATTAGCCTCCTTCTTCTTCGACTACTGCTGTTCTGCTCCTCCTTTCTTCTTACAAAGGAGTACAAAGGAGTACAAAGGAAATCAAGCAACAACAGGTCTAGTGACCCTTCTAGGTTGCTTGTCCTCCAAAACACTGAGGATCAAGTGTCCAAACAGTGGTTTAGAGTGGGTAAGGGAACATTGGAAAGGGAACTACTGCCCTGCCACTAACGTGGCAGGACTAGGAAGTTAGTAGGGGACATATGGGTTAGTAACTGAGGGGAGGATAAAGTTATTCATTTACAAACGCAGTCAGTCGCGGGTTTGATGCGAGATATTTGTCTAGGCGGAATTTAAATTTCTTCTTCTACTTCTACTTCTTCTTCTTCTACTTCTTCTTCTTCGTTCTTCTTCTGCTTCTTCTTCTTGCCGCACTCCCTCTTCTGTTAAGCATATACCTCTTTGTCCTCCGCTGCTCTATCGCTATCATTATTTTGGCATCATCATAAATACTGCTCCCCATCCTCATTTTAACTCTTGTCCAATATCCCGTCCTCTCCTCCTCCTATTATTATTATTCTCAATTATTATTATCTACTGCTGCCTTCATATCCTCTGCTTCATCTTTAGCATTATTGTCATCATTATAATTATATATCCTCAGCTTCGTATTTATTCTTGTTCATCATCCGCTGCCCTTTTCTTTATTATTCTGTATTTTTCCCTTCTCCTCCTGTTCTGTCTTTTCTCCCATCTTCTCTCACTTCTCTCTTCTATTCATTTCTGTACCTTCTACGTTGTGTTATGTTCATGTTCTTCCTCTGCCTTCTCCTTATCCATCCTATTCGCACTCCTAGCGCTGCTGTTATTCCCACCTCTCCTTATCAGTAATGTTATGGCTACTCTTTCCTATTATATTAGTGTTATCATATTTTCCAACCCCTTCTTGACATAACATGCATATAGGAAAGGTGAGATCAGCGTCTGTCGAAGATAGTTTGTTACAGTAATTTTTCGCAAACGCCAGTTCTCTCTCTCTCTCTCTCTCTCTCTCTCTCTCTATATATATATATATATATATATATATATATATATATATATATATATATATATATATTAGTCACATCATGTATGTAATAATTGTATTCAGCTAACTATGATCTCAATAACCATTGATGTAATGAAAATATGAAGTCTCCTCATACGATTGCACTAGTTTTGTATTGCTATTATATACAACCTGTCAATTAATAATTCAGTCACTACAAGCTTGCTTGTTTTTTTTTGTTTTTTTTATGAGATACGTATATACAGACCATGTGACAATTAAATGAGGAAACTATAATAACACATCTGAATAATGCCAACCTGATTTATAAACACAAATATGAATGTAACCAGACGACGATGCTGTTGTTTCAGTGGAATAATGGCTCTTTGAGCAGTATGTATCGCCTTACTAGTGGTTGTCCCCTCACAGGATGGGGGGCGCTGCTCAATAAACTCGCCCCTCGGGGCAAAATCAAATTCTCTCTCTCTCTCTCTCTCTCTCTCTCTCTGCCAAAAGTATAAACCATATACAGTTGCCCACCTGAATTCGAACCAACTCCGTGATGCCACGAATGAAATTATAGCAAATGTAATTAGCTTAAAATAATAATTTGTTGTGAAACCGTCAACTGCTGCTATGATTTACATGCATGTTGCATAACTACTTACATGCCTAATACAATCGTACTATTTTCTCTCCATACATAAATCACGAAGAGAATGCAAATCCATGTGGGCAACTGTACGGTAACATTCACTTGCTGTACAGCCCTTTCGTCTCCACATCTGATTGGTAAAATAACCCGATACGTCTTCAAGACTTAAATTACACATAGCCACACACCCAAGCACGTGCGTGCGTGCACTTACGCACCTAACCCACCCCTCACATGACACACTAACAAAGTTTTTGTTTATTCTAAAAGTGTTCACGCGTTTACTTATAACTATTGTTTTAAAGTGGGATTTACATTTATTCAGGTATTTATGTCTTGTGTGCAGATGGTGAGAGCGTGTCCCCTCTAAACATGAACTGAATATTGACAATCATAATTATAAATTATCGCACACGGCGCTTCTAAATTTATACCTGGTTCTTTATTTGAGGTTTTAACTCTGTAGCTCGAGAGGTAAGAGAACACAATACCTACAATCTTAAGGGGAGGTATTTAGTTTCTTCCCTAGAACTCCATCAAGCTTAAAATTACACCCCCTAGACCCCCTTTCAAGATAAATTTGTACATTTTTCGGTAGAAAAATGTCCCGGCCAAAGGCCGGTTCCTCTCAAATTACAGGCTCGCTATCGCTCGCCAGGAAAAAATCGACACCTAAATGGCACGAAAGTTCTTAAAATTGACAGAAATGGGGCGAAAGTTCTTAAAATCGACAAACTAAAGGGGGCGAGCGTCTTAAAATCTAAAAAACAATGGGGCTCAACATGAGAAAAAAAGGGGCCCAGAAACAAATCCCTCAAGTGGAAATCTCCCCTTAACTCCTTCGTAAATCCAAGGTGTTAATTTTCCCCTAGGATGTTATTATTACATCTAGAATTACACACTGACGATAATTCCCTGACCTTTACCATCATTTTCTTGTTTGTGGTAATAATGTGGGGCTTGCAGTTTAAGCCCTCAAATAGCAAATGTTTGGTGAGATTCACGTTCATGTAATAATTACTCGTTTTGTAAGAACTTGAGTATGACAGTATTCATATTTTCTTATATCTTGCAGAGCTAGCACGTCTAGGCTACACTGTTTTCCAATTCTTTCAAGACCAGCGCTTAAGTTGTAATTGTATGATATGAGATATTATGTGATGAACTATATACTATTTTTGTTTTGGGTGATGCAGTATCTTTTTCTTTGCTTTTGAGTTTGTTACAAATTCTATTGTTTTGTTTCTGTTCTGAGCCATGGAATATTCCTTGTACACATTTCATATGCTTTACTGTTTGTTGTTTTGGGTGATGTATTATTTGTTTGTCTTTATAATGTAAGTATTACATTGTATGTTGGTCCAATAAAACTTTAGTTCGCATTTCTGTATATTCATGCTGGTAGTGGAATTCACATTTGCTCTAGATATACAGTATTTATTCATTTATGTATACTTGTATCATGCTGTCCATCTTTATGTGTATATTTTTCTATATACGAATGTTAATCACTAGCATTCACCATTTCTCATAATTTCCTCATCAATGCTAAGAATACCCGTGTTTCTGTATATTGTGTATCTGTCTAGGAATATTTGTCTCTATCATTCACCATTCCCATAATTTCCTCATCCAAGCAACACCTAACAATTATACCCTTTCATTTATATTTTTTGTTTTCTAGGAATATTTATCACTATACTCGGTTTATTTTCAGCTGAGGGTAAATTGCTATGTCCCTATCTTCATTACTCTGTTATTACGAAGATTGTATAGCGAAATGTGTTGTTAATTGTGAGAACTTGGCATTAATATGACTTGGATATATATTAATTTCATGTTTCCATTAAGTATCGGACAATTCGCTTCTAAAAGATTGTTTATCATCAGCTGGAAAACAAAAAATATACTATAGCATTCACCATTTCCTATAATTGATCCATACAAGCCACACCTAACAATACCCTTTCATTTGTATCCTTTTTTTTATCACTAGCATTCACCATTTCCCATAATTTATCCATCACAGCCACACCAACCATACCCCTTTTTGTCTCCCACAGGAAAGTGTGCCGCAACTGTAAATGTCCTCGAGAGGATCACTGCGGCGGGGAGATGACCACTACGGCAACCACCAACACAACCACCAACACCACCGACCCCAACACCACCCAGGACAGCAACACCACCATCACCAGCAGCACCACCACCACGCCCACCAAGAGAGCCGTGGGTGTGGTGGGTGTGGTGGGTGTGGTGGGGGTGGGTGGGGTAGGGGTGTACACGACAACAGACCCACATCGACACAGCCAGAGTGATGATGACTCAGGCTGTGCTTTGGAAGAGTACACTTGGGTCCCGCCAGGTCTCAAACCAGAACAGGTAAGCTAATATAATAATTATTATTTATATATACATTAATTAATTAATTCATTCATTCATGCATTAAAACTAAATAAAACGTAAATAAATATGTCTTTCTGGATGCCTCTAGATTATATTGCGACTTAGTGTGATTTGATAACTAGACAGGGTTTCTATAATGTAAACTATATCAAAGTTTATCATAAGTGAATTATGCTTTCATATCGAACATTGGTATTGTGCACTCTTTAGACCAAATACATGACACCTGGGACAGAGTAACCGGGGAAAGCAACAAGAAAAACAAAATACTTGAGGAAAAGTGTGATTTGACGACTAGATAAAAGTGTCCAGACTTGGAACTCTTCTAAACTACAAAAGAGAGCATAGGTTTATCATGCATGTGGTTTACTTTCCTATATGGATTGTATATACTAATAATGAAAAGGGGACAACTTCATCGCGTTAGACATGGTATTCTTGCATCCTGATATTAGTGATTATTTTAGACTATGAGAGAATGGTGAAATTAAGTAGGCCTACATAAATTAAATCCCTGTTATATTCCCTTATGATTCATCAGCATTAAAGCTCCTCTGCATTGTTTTTTCTTTAACTGAACTTGCTAAACTGCAATTCCCTTAACCCTAGTAGCCTACTACTGAAGGGCGGCTCGCTCATCGGTGCCAATTGCAGGTGACGAACTCTACAATAGATACAATAGATAGATACTTGAATTTACTTCCACTATTAGTCCCTTCAACACGATGACGTCATTTTCGTCTTCTAACTGAACATAGCATGACACAACAAAGCAATAGAACACATACAAACATTTACATATACTGTAGGTGTTAAAACAAGACAATCCCTAATCCTTACCTGATTTTATAGCCTACCCCCACCCAGGCAGGTAGGTTTAAGGGGGGTCACCTGCTTTTTTTTATCTTTCTCTCCTTTTCTCTCTTTCTCTGGCTTGTATCCATTCGGCCCCATTCAGCCAACTGGTTTAAGACGTTTATCCCCATCCAGGTGTCAATATCGCGAGCCAGCATTGTATGGAGAAATCCGGCTTCGCTGGAGACATTGTTCTATCAAAAAATATACAAATTTAGCTTGCTGTCAAAACAAAAATACATACGTATGCTGGCTCGCTACCGCTCGCCAGGAAAATGTTGACACCTGGATGGCGTAAACGTCTTAACACAGTAGGCTGAATGGGGCCGAAAGGATACAAGCTAAAGAGAGAGGGAGAGAAAGAGAAAAAGCGAGGTGGGCCCCCTTAAGGCCGGTGCACACGACACGTTTACCTATGACTTCAATCGGCAGTTATTTTTGTAACCATTGAATGCCTGTGTTTCATACTATATCGGCTACTCTCTTGGTGTTAGATTACTATAGTTTGCTGAAATCTTGCTATAAATCTTGACATTGGAGGTATTCATACATTCACACTGTAGTTGCAACTATCATATTGTTAGAGAGCTATACAGTATATGGCTACAATCTTCTACAAACTTGACTTCCAATGTTTTTAGTCGTTTACACTGTATTGCAACTCTCTTGGTGTTAGATACCACTAGGTGGCTGAAAGCTTATACAGGCTTGAGTTCAGAAGCTTCCAGACCACTGTTGCCTAGAAATGTTGCCGGAAAGAAAGGCTCGTGTGAATCCTCCTGTAGGTTGCCTGTAGGGTGGGCTAAAGATGGTGGGAGGAGGATTATAGGTGTTTGTTTACCTGTCCAGTTGTTGTTTGCTTGGTTTTCTTTGTTATATTTGTTTACCGAGGTGTTTGGTTTGCTAAATGTGGTTTGGGAAGATTGTAAGTTGGCAGGGCTATCTTTTGGTATGGTTTGATAAAGAAATCAAACATTGTGCGGCAGGGAGGGTGTTCGCCTATTTATTTTTAATGTAATTTATGTATATGCTTTGTATTGATTACACACACACACACACACACGAGAGAGAAGAAGAAGGAAATACAATAATATGAGTATTAGAGTACCGGTTAGTGCGATTAGGTGAGAGAAAAGGAAAGAGAGAGGGTATTAGGAAATGAAAAATATCACAAAGGTTATTACCACATACTGAGGTGATGTTATCTGAACCGAATTAACATAAAAGGCCACCTCTCAGTGATTAAGGAAAGATAACACACTAATGAGAGAGAGAGAGAGAGAGAGAGAGAGACGTAAGACTTAGAGAGGGGGGGAGAGAGAGCCTTCTGTTTTTCTTTTGTTAACTGTATTTATATTGATATTGGCCTAGCTGTTGCTATGTAAAAGGAAACCAGTACTCTGTTTTTGTTTGTCTACTTCATTTTGTGTGTTGTATTGAATGAACTATCAATACCTGAGAGCTTTATGTAGTTAGAATATCAGAAACCATGCACGCCATTCCGAGAGAGAGAGAGATTACATTCGAGTCATGATTCCCCTACAACCACGACAGCCTCTCTTTTTGATGATCTTAAGGGAGCCCACCTCGCTTTTTTTTTTCTCTCTCTCCCTCTCTCTTTGGCTTGTATTCATTCGGCCCCATTCAGCCTACTGTTTTAAGACGTTTACCCCCATCGAGGTGTCAATATTTTAGCGAGCCAGCATATATATATTTTTGTTTTGACAGCAAGCTAAATTTGTAAATTTTTCGATAGAAAAATGTCTCCGGCGAAGCCGACTTTCTCCATACAATGATGGCTTGCTATCGCTCGCCAGGAAGAAATCAACACCTGGATGGGGATAATCGTCTTAAAACAGTTGGCTGAATGGGGCCGAATGGATAAAAGCCAGGGAAAGAGAGAAAAGTAGAGAAAGATAAAAAAAAAAGCCGGTGACCCCCCTTAACGGCCCCCGCTGTAGGCATGACCGGCCCCCTGAAATCCCAGTCACACGAGGAGCAAGTTTATTGGCGGATATTCTTGGAGTCTCTAAAACAAAACAAAATAATAATAATATAAAAAATAATAATAATAAATATAATAAAATTAATACATATAAATAAATAAATAAATAAGTAAATACATAAATACATAAAAAGGTACATGACAAATTTCACCTCAATTTACTTTGTGGCCCATAGCTTTACATTATTAAATACAAATTAATATTAAAGCAAACGTTTCAATACAAATGAGAACTTGTAGCGGCTAAGGATCTCCGATATAATTAGCAGATAGGCTTGCTTGTGTGACATGTTCACACGAACAAGTATATTGACGGGTTGGATCGGAGTCAGGAATCCGTTACAATTTCATTATAGTTTTGCGGATTAGCGTTCTCAAATGATTAAATACATATGGCCACTCAAAAGTACAAAAGGTACTTTCATGAGCAGCAAGCTTCCAAATACAATAGAAGTGAAATTACTTACTTGCAGTGTACTTGACTTGCTTGGATATGTTTTATTCATATAATGTGTTTTACTATAATGAAAAACATGTAGCCTAGGTTACAGTGGTCCTAAAGAATTCCATTTATATATGAGGCGGGTGAGTTTAAAATAATAATAATAATAATAATAATAATAATAATAAGAAGAAATAGTCTTAGGTTGTTTGGTCTTAGATTATGTAAACCAAACTCTAACAGGAGAGACAGATAGCAAGGGAACAGAACAGAACAGAAGAGAGAAAACAAAGCTGTGTGAGAAGGAATTAGAGGGATGTTGGCATGTTTACCTAGGGGGATGAGGTGTGTGTGCTTACTACCCCTAGTTAACCAGAGAGAGAGAGAGAGAGAGAGAGTACAAAGGAGTACAAAGGAAATCAAGCAACAACAGATCTAGTGACCCTTCTAGGCTGCTTGTCCTCCAAAACACTGAGGATCAAGTGTCCAAACAGTGGTTTAGAGTGGGTAAGGGAACATTGGAAAGGGAACTACTGCCCTGCCACTAATGTGGCAGGACTAGGAAGTTAGTAGGGGACATATGGGTTAGTAACTGAGGGGAGGATAAAGTTATTCATTTACAAACGCAGTCAGTCGCGGGTTTGATGCAAGATATTTGTCTAGGCGGAATTTAAATGAATCAACGGTGCTGCAGTCTATAACGTCTCGGGGAAGCCCATTCCACAAGTTGACAACTCGATTGAAGAAGAAATTCTTAGATTCGTGCGAGTTAAAAGATTTACCAATAATTTTGCAACCGTTTCCCCGCGTGTAATTAGATTGGTCGATAGTGAAGTACTTACTACAGTTCATATTGTCGATGCCTTTGATGATTTTGAACACTTGAATTAAGTCGCCTCTTAATCTGCGCTGGGTTAAAGGAAATAGATTTAATTCTCTAAGACGCTCTTCGTATGGTTTGTTCTTTAGGCTAGGTATCATTTTGGTAACTCTACGTTGAACTCGTTCTAGCTTGTTTATATCTTTTTGGTAATAAGGGCACCAGGATTGAACGCAGTATTCCAGAAGAGGGCGGACTAAGGAATTGTAAAGGGTTAGGATAACTTCTTTGGATTTATGCTCAAATGACCTGCCTATAAAGCCAATTATTTTGTTTGCCTTCTTAACAACTTCTGAACATTGTTGACTCGGTTTTAGGTTACTCGATATTGTTACTCCCAGATCAGTTTCTCTGTTTACATTCTTAAGCTGAGTGCCATTCATCGAATAGTTTGCTTTCTCATTTAGGTATCCGACATGTAGTACTTTACATTTATCCGCATTGAAACTCATTTGCCAAATTTGGGCCCAACATGACAATTTATCTAGATTGTGTTGCATCTCGTCAACTTGTTCTTTTGAGAGTACGCTATTTGCAATTTTTGTATCGTCAGCAAATTTTGAGATTGTGCAGGTGAGACCCTCATCTATGTCGTTGATGTAAATTAGAAAGAGAATTGGTCCTAGTACCGATCCCTGGGGTACCCCGCTACTTACATTGGTCCATTTAGATGCCTTACCGTTTATGACTACCCTTTGCTTTCTGTTGCTGAGCCAATTTTCTATCCATTTCAACACACCGTCTTGTATTCCATGCGCTTTTAGTTTTAGCAGTAAACGTTTGTGGGGAACTTTGTCAAAGGCCTTTTGAAAATCAAGGTATATAATATCTACAGCTTTACTCTCATCGTAGAGGTTGAGGATATCGTGGAAGAAGTCTAAGAGGTTTGTTAAACAGGAACGTTTTTTACGAAAGCCGTGTTGAGTATCTTTAAGTATGTTATTTTCCTCTAAGTGATTTACGAGTCTGTCTCGTATGACCGTTTCTAGCATTTTACATACAACTGAGGTTAAGCTAATTGGACGATAGTTACTGGGTAGGGATTTGCTGCCTTTTTTGAATATCGGTGTTACGTTGGCTAGCTTCCACTGATCAGGCATAGTTCCAGACTGCAAGGATTTATTGAATAGTAATGTCAGTGGTTTGGAGAGTTCATTCTTAGCTTCCTTTAGAACTCTAGGCGAGATTGTATCAGGTCCTGGCGTTTTATTTACCTTGAGTTTATCTAAACAATTCAATACTTCTCTCTCTGTAACGGTGATATTGCTTAGAACATCTGAATTATCAATCTGAATCGGCGATGGTGTAGGGATATCACTGAGGTCTTCTGTTGTAAAAACTGATGCAAAGAAGGTATTGAGGGCATTACTCATTTGTACTTCGTCTTTGGTGTATTCTCCTTTTTCATCGACTAACGGTCCAACAGTTGAAGTAACTACTTTTTTCTTTCTGATATAACTATAGAATTCTTTCGGGTTTGTTTTACTTTGATTCGCAATATGTAACTCTAAGGTCTTTTTACTTTGCTTAATTAACTTTTTGGCTTTGCGTCGTAGCTCTACAAATTTCACCCGTTCTTCGTCATTTTGTGAGGATTTAATCTATCATTAGCAAATTTTTTAGCAAGCAGGCAGTTTGAAATATCTTTATTCCACCATTTGGGCTTATTATTATGGCCTGGACGCCGTATTTTCGATGGTATGCAGTCTTGCACTGCTTTTAGGTAAGTGGTTTCGAATAACTTCCAAGATGTATTTATGTCGTTATTGTTAATTAAAAAGCTCCAGTCAGTTTCTTTAAACATAGCTCTAAGTTTATGGAAGTTTGCTTTCTTGAAATTAGGGACTTTTTCTATGCTACTATTTGGTTCGTTACTAGTAAACTTTAAAGTGAAAGTTATCGTACGATGGTCGCTGTTACTGAATTCATCACCAACATTCAAATTCTCTATCAATTCTTCTTTTGTTGCAAGTACAATGTCAAGAACGTTATTACCACGGGTCGGCGTTCGAACAAATTGATAAAGCGAACTCTCTTGCAAGTTCGTATACAAGTCATGTCCGGAGTGTGAAGTAAAAGTATCGCCCCACTTGGTCACAGGTAAATTAAAGTCGCCAAAAATTACGGTATCTTGTGAGTTACTTACATCTGCAATTTGTTCGTAAATTTCTCGGTCAGTTTGCACTGATTGAGCTGGAGGTCTGTATATTAACGCAAGTATTATTTTTGTACCTTTATTATTCTTTATTAGCACAAAAGATGTGTCGACGTTCACAATTTGAGGTTTTGACACGAGGGTCGGGTTAAGACTTTCTTTGATATAAAATAAAACGCCACCTCCATTTTTATTTATTCGGCTGTTCTCAAACATTACATAACCGGGAAGTGAATACTCTGCTAAAAAGTCTCTATCTTCTGTATTGAGCCAAGATTCTGTTATGCCAATCACATCATAATTTTCTGTAAACACTAGTTCCTCTAAATCTGAAAATTTATTGCGTATGCTACGAGCGTTTGTATAGAAAACCTTTAAAGTTGCGGTTTTAGAACTCGCAGAACGTTCTTTCATCGAATTTTTGGTTCTGGTCGGATCTACATTTACATTCATGGCTGTCCTCGGTCCTCGGTCGTTATCCCCGACGGTTTTGAATTTGGGTCGTGTTGGTGGAGCTTTATCCAGATTCGCGGTTCTTGACGGATTAGTATTTAATTCCTTTGTAGGTTGCCGTCCTCGCTGTCTTCGGTCCTCCTTCCTGGTTGTCCTGTGCTGAGTCGATTTCTTCTCCGAAAATCCTTCACCGCATCGTTGAGAAGACGCCCAAAACGTGCTGCTCCCACCTGGTTCAGATGAACTCCATCGTCCGAAAACAAATAGTCATCGTAGTAGAAATTGTCCCAGGTGTCGACGAATCCCACGTTCTCCTTCCTGCAGAGGTTTGCTAGACAACGATTTGTGCTGGTGGCTATGTTGTAAAATCGGCTCTCTACACCGAGCCGGGGGACGATTCCTGAGACGATGATCCTTGATGACTTCTCCTTAAACGACTTGATCAGCTGCTGGTACTTTAAAAGCAAATCTTCCGACCGGGTTCGCTGTACATCGTTGGATCCAACGTGGATGACGTACATTGTATTAGCAGGGGCCAGCTTTGATACTTCGTCAACTGCTGCAACTACGTCATCCACACCACCACCAGGGATACAAAAACGCTTCCTGGTCTTAGGTGCCCTGGCGCAAAACTCTGTGAGCTGACCACGTATCATCGAGTCTCCCACGAGCCGGACTTCTTCTATTTCCTCTTCGTCATCTGAGTCTGCGAGTATCTGGAAACGGTTTTGACACTCGGTAATCGGTATGTGTTTCCTGGTCTTGGGGCAAACGTTGTTCCTCACGACACGGAAGTTGTCTTGAGGGGGAAGAGAGTCACTATTTGTATCTTGAGTATCGGAAACATCAGCTGAAGTGGCTACTGTAGGCGTTGAATTGTTGGCAGTTGACGTTGGGGCGTTGGTGGCTTCTGGAGTTGCGGTGACAATTGAAGTTTGTGGTACTCCAACGTTGAGTGTTACAAACTCTTGGAGTGATTCCAGCTTCATGGTGAGGACGTTGATCTTGTTGTAGGCTTCATCTAGAGAGAGAGAGAGAGAGAGAGAGAGAGAGAGAGAGAGAGAGAGAGAGAGAGAGAGCTTGGTGAGGTTGTAGCAAGTCAAGCATAAGAGTAAAAAACTAAAAACCATTGAGCTGTCCTTCCATATACATCTCTCTCTCTCTCTCTCTCTCTCTCTCTCTCTCTCTCTCTTTATTTACTTATTTACTTGGTTAAACTTTCAATTATGCATTTGTTTATTTCACCATTAATTGACGTAACTTTCTCCGCTGGCTCACGAATCTTTCAATTTGCAAGTGTGTGTCAATTTCTCCCTGTCTTCCTCATAAACCGTGCATTCAGTGTTCTCTCTCTCTCTCTCTCTCTCTCTCTCTCTCTCTCTCTCTCTCTTGTATATTTAGCGTATCTTCCATTTCTTGTCGCCTTCTCATAGCCTTGTTCTTCCTCCCACCATCGTTATGCATCATTCTTTTTATCAGTTAGTTAAAATAGGACTTCGGAGGCTATCAACCCTTCTGGATTATTAAGCCAGCACCCTGTAAGTCAATAATAGAATAAGGACTGGAGCCCATTATCGAGAACTCCAGTCCCTTCACATTGTATTCCATATATAGCTTCCTTCTTTCCGTCTCATTCCCAGTTTCTGTTTCTCCCCCCTTTTTCACCCAGTTCATGTCTTTGTCCTTTTTTGCCATCCCTTCTATTGTAACTTCGTTATTCATTCTCTTCGTGAGGAAGAGGAAAGCTCATGATCAATAATTAAGAGTGAGATTGAAACTAAACAGAAAGCGGAAAGTATGAGAAAAGGAAAGAATTGTCACCAGCAGAGACAAATGTTGTAGACCTATATTTGATAAAGCCTTTTTAGCTATACACCTAGGTTACATCTCACCCACAGCCACCTATTATTAAATAGTGCAAACAAAAACTAGAAATGCAGGTTTTAATTATCAAAAGGATAGTGTGACTATATTTATTATTCGTTGTGCTCGTAAGTAACTACAATAACAATTCAAATTAGCTGTGTACCAGTTACCTGTGTTGGCAGGTGTACAGATGCCCACATGTTCAACTGTTTTAGAGCTACTTATAATTGCGCTAAATAGACTACCAATTACGAACAAATATACGACTGTATATTTTTCGTGGTATTATATAGTCCTAAGACAGCAAATTGTTATAAACAAAGTTTACTGTAACTCTCAGTCGGACGTGCGAGTAACTGTACTGGATATAAAGTAATACAAATTTCATGTTTGGAACATTTAAAACATTATTTAAACATTGTTATTAATCGGTAATAAATGCTAAGCTTCGCTTGGGCTTGATTGGAGTAGACAAGGGACTGTTGTTCTCGAAAAGGGGCTTCAGTCATGACGCTTTTCTTGACTTACAGTGTGCTGGCTTAATAATCCAGAAGGGTTCAACAGCCTCTGAAGTCCTATTATAATTAATTAATGAAATTGGGGTAGAGAATAGAGAAACAATTTAAATAATGAGCGAAATGTAAACTGCTAAGGAATATAATGAATAACAATTGCTCTCCACATGCAAGTATTCCTGTCTTTTCAACTATTAAGGGAGCCCACCTCGTTTGTTATCTCTTTCTCTTCCTCTCTATTTGGCTTGTATCCATTCAGCCCCATTCAGTCTACTGTTTTAAGACGTTTACCCCCATCCAGGTGTAAATATTTTCCCCGGCGAGCGGGAGCGAGCCAGCATATATATATTTTGTTTGTTTTACAGCAAGCTAAATTTTTACATTTTTCGATAGAAAAATGTCTCCGGCGAAGCCGGATTTCTCCATACAATACTGGCTCGCTATCGCTCGCCAGGAAACAATCGACACCTGGATGGGGATAAACGTCTTAAAACAGTTGGCTGAATGGGGCCAAATGGATACAAGTCAGAAAAAGAGAGAAAAGGAGATAAAGATAAAACAAAAAGCAGGGGACCCCTCTTAACCATGACTCTCTCCCTCTCTTTTGGATATGTCGGGCGTATCTCACATTCCCTCTATTCCCTCTATTCCTTCTCTATTCCCTCTCTATTCCCTCTATTCCCTCTCTATTCCCTCTCTATTCCCTCTATTCCTTCTCTATTCCCTCTATTCCCTCTCTATTCCCTCTCTATTCCCTCTATTCCCTCTCTATTCCCTCTCTATTCCCTCTCTATTCCCTCTATTCCTTCTCTATTCCCTCTATTCCTTCTCTATTCCCTCTCTATTCCTTCTCTATTCTCTCTATTCCATCTTTATTCCCTCTTTATTCCCTCTTTATTCCCTCTCTATTCCCTCTATTCCATCTTTATTCCCTCTTTATTCCCTCTTTATTCCCTCTCTATTCTCTCTCTATTAGTAACGAACCAAATAGTAATATCGAAAAAGTCCCTAATTTCAAGAAAGCAAACTTTCATAAACTTAGAGCTATGTTTAAAGAAACTGACTGGAGCTTTTTAATTAACAATAACGACATAAATACATCTTGGAAGTTATTCGAAACCACTTACCTAAAAGCAGTGCAAGACTGCATACCATGGAAAATACGGCGTCCAGGCCATAATAATAAGCCCAAATGGTGGATTAAGGATATTTCAAACTGCCTGCTTGCTAATAAATTTGCTAATGATTGATTAAAATCCTCACAAAATGACGAAGAACGGGTGAAATTTGTAGAGCTACGACGCAAAGCCAAAACGTTAATTAAGCAAAGTAAAAAGACCCTAGTTACATATTGCGAATCAAAGTCAAACAAACCCGACAAAATTCTATAGTTATATCAGAAAGAAAAAAGTAGTTACTTCAACTGTTGGTCGTTAGTCGATGAAAATGGAGAATACACCAAAGACGAAGTACAAATGAGTAATGCCCTCAATACCTTCTTTGCATCAGTTTTTACAACAGAAGACCTCGGTGATATCCCTACACCATCGCCGATTCAGATTGATAATTCAGATGTTCTAAGCAATATCACCGTTACAGAGAGAGAAGTATTGAATTGTTTAGATAAACTCAAGGTAAATAAAACGCCTGGACCTGATACAATCTTGCCTAACGTTCTAAAGGAAGCTAAGGATGAGCTCTCCAAACCACTGACATTACTTTTCAATAAATCCTTGCAGTCTGGAACTATGCCTGATCAGTGGAAGATAGCCAACGTAACACCGATATTCAAAAAAGGCAGCAAATCCCTACCCTGTAACTATCGTCCAATTAGCTTAACCTCAATTGTATGTAAAATGCTATAAACGGTCATAAGAGACAGACTCGTAAATCACTTAGAGAAAAATTACATACTTAAAGATACTCAACACGGCTTTCGTAAAAAACGTTCCTGTTTAACAAAGCTCTTAGACTTCTTCCACGATATCCTCAACCTCTACGATGAGAGTAAAGCTGTAGATATTATATACCTTGATTTTCAAAAGGCCTTTGACAAAGTTCCCCACAAACGTTTACTGCTAAAACTAAAAGCGCATGGAATACAAGACGGTGTGTTGAAATGGATAGAAAATTGGCTCAGCGACAGAAAGCAAAGAGTAGTCATAAACGGTAAGGCATCTAAATGGACCAATGTAAGTAGCGGGGTACCCCAGGGATCGGTACTAGGACCAATTCTCTTTCTAATTTACATCAACGACATAGATGAGGGTCTCACCTGTACAATCTCAAAATTTGCTGACGATTCAAAAATTGCAAATAGCGTACTCTCAAAAGAACAAGTTGACGATATGCAACACAATCTAGATAAATTGTCACATTGGGCCCAAATTTGGCAAATGAGTTTCAATGCGGATAAATGTAAAGTACTACATATCAGATACCTAAATGAGAAAGCAAACTATTTGATGAATGGCACTCAGCTTAAGAATGTAAACAGAGAAACCGATCTGGGAGTAACAATATCGAGTAACCTAAAACCGAGTCAACAATGTTCAGAAGTTGTTAAGAAGGCAAACAAAATAATTGGCTTTATAGGCAGGTCATTTGAGCATAAATCCAAAGACGTTATCCTAACCCTTTACAATTCCTTAGTCCGCCCTCTTCTGGAGTACTGCGTTCAATGCTGGTGCCCTTATTACCAAAAAGACATAAACAAGCTAGAACGAGTTCAACGTAGAGTTACCAAAATGATACCTAGGCTAAAGAACAAACCATACGAAGAGCGAGTGTCTTAGAGAATTAAATCTATTTCCTTTAACCCAGCGCAGATTAAGAGGTGACTTAATTCAAGTGTTCAAAATCATCAAAGGCATCGACAATATGAACTGTAGTAAGTACTTCACTATCGACCAATCTAATTACACGCGGGGAAACGGTTGCAAAATTATTGGTAAATCTTTTAACTCACACGAATCTAAGAATTTCTTCTTCAATCGAGTTGTCAACTTGTGGAATGGGCTTCCCCGAGACGTTATAGACTGCAGCACCGTTGATTCATTTAAACTCCGCTTAGACAAATATCTCGCATCACCCGCGACTGACTGCGTTTGTAAATGAATAACTTTATTTTATCCTTCCCTCAGTTACTAACCCATATGTCCCCTACTAACTTCCTAGTCCTGCCACGGACATTAGTTCCAGGGCAGTAGTTCCCTTTCCAATGTTCCCTTACCCACTCTAAACCACTGTTTGGACACTTGATCCTCAGTGTTTTGGAGGACAAGCAGCCTAGAAGGGTCACTAGATCTGTTGTTGCTTGATTTCCTTTGTACTCCTTTGTACGTATTCTCTCTATGCCCTCTCTATTCCGTCTATTCCCTTTCTTTTGGATATGTCGGGCGTATCTCACATTCCCTCTTATTCTCCTAGTTTTGCTCTTCTTCCTTCTACTGATTTACATCATTGACTGTAAAAAATAAATAAATAGAACTAAATAGAAAATAAGAAATAGAAATAGGAAAAGTGGGGATTGGGCCTGAGCATATAGATAGATAGATAGATATAGATAGATAGACTTGGTTCCATATCGATCATTTTGTATACCATCCTTCTTTCTTTCTCTTGTTTTCATGTTAATTTTTCTTTACGCCATAATCCATTCCATGCCCAGTATTTTTGTTGTCTTTCCTTTTGTATACATTAATTGATTTCTTCTGTCTCTCTCTCCTCCCTTGCTCATTTATTACATAATTCAACAGTTCTTCGAATTGTAAAAGGAAAATATACGAAGATTATGAAGAATAATTAGGAGTGGGATTGAAATACACAAATACAGGTTGTGGAAAGCATGTGAGATTAAAGAGAATAATCAAATTTATCAATTTCACTCCTAACTCCAAACACCTTCAAAGGAAATTAATGAAAACATATGATCCACACGGGATTCGAACCTGGGTTACCATATGCATATCTTAAACACTAAAGCCATTATACCATCAAGACAGTATAAGGTTAAGTACATGACTACAATTTTATATCCTGGATATCAATCTAATCATATACTCAAACCTAACTGCAAGGAAAGCACATTTGATGGGGCACAGATCTCTAAGGACCGACTTCGCTATCAAATATACCTGAACCTTTAGGAATAATTTAATTTAACAATTTCACTCCCAACACCAAACACCTGTTTATGAAGGGAAAAAAATACTGTAGGTGAACATGTAAAATAAACTGCAACTACGCAAATCAGTAATATATATAGGTCATCCGAAGCCTTGAATATCAGTATGAAAATAAACCGCCTAAATTTTAACATCCCAAATGACATTTCTAAATTGCTAGTGTGACGATTCTTACTCTTCTAGTAAACTATAAGTCTCTCTCTCTCTTGTATTTACCTTATCTCAACTACCCTCTCCTAGCCTCCTTTATAATGTTATATAATGTATATTGTACACCTGTCTTTCTGTCTCCTTTCCAGTTATCCTCCCCTTCCTTCCTTCTCTTCCTTCCTTTATTCAGATCACCCTATGCTCTTTCCTCTCATCCATTTTTCAGATTCTGCCCTTCCTTCCTATCTTAAGAACTTTCATCCATTCTCCTGGCCCTCCTTTTTTCATTCAACATTCCCTCCACTCCTACCCTCCATCCCCTTATTTTGTTCCATGTTCATAAACATTTCCCTCTCTATGTATGCAATCGTTTTTCTTATCTGCTTATCTCTGTTTGTCGGTATATATATATATATTTAGCTTGCATATAATAGGTGTATTTGTGCGTAAAATATATTCATACACATATTTATCCCGTTCCCTTGCCTTACCTCCTTTTTTTGTTCTCTCTAATTTAACTCTAACGCCAAATACAATAAACTTTTCAACAACATCTCATTTTCTTCGCGGTAAACACCCAACAAAAAACGTATAGATGATAATATAAATGCTTGGCGTTTTTCAATGGTTTTCTAAAATGTAAAGGTGTTTATCCTGTCGCGTGCATTTTGTTAAGTTACGTTTGTGTTTACCGAAATTCATGTTCTGTCATTTCTTTTAATAACTCGCGCACTCATAGACACACAATCATCGAATTTTATAAATTAACTGAAGAAAGTCATTAATGCCATATACTTTGATGAAAAACAATAACAATAATTACTAAGACAGGACATAACATTAGGCAATAACAAGTAATACTTTTGATAATTTAATCATTTTAATGCCATAAAGCAAGGAAGGGGACAGAAGTAGTAAGGGTTGAGGAAGGGAGCTGGAGGACTCGGCTGGAGACCAGACCAGATGGCTGGAGTAGAGGAGGAAAGAAGGGGAATTGGACAGAGGAAGAACAAGTGGAGAAGTGAGAAGTCCAGTAGAAGACTGAAAGTTCTTGGGCTCAACCAAGTTGTTCATTATATGAGAGATATTCACAATAGTCTATATATCTTGTTACTGGCATCATGCAATAAGACCCCAAGGAATATATATTACGTACACCTTTAATAAGGAATGGGTGGTGTTCTATGGCTGGCTAGTTAGCTGATTCGAACAAAGAGAACTCGATTTTCGTGAACAGCACATAACGAATGGTCAGTCTTTGGATGCCTCTGTTTACCTAGCAGTGCATAGGAAACTGGAGTACTTGGGCAATTGTGACTTTACTGTAAAAAAGCTCACACCATATGTAATTAGGGTGTGTGTGTGTGTGTGTGTGTGTGTGTGTGTGTGTGTGTGTGGAAATAATAAGAACTAACAATGCTCCGACATATATATTACGGTGTCTTGATTTACCGCTTATTGAAAAATTATATATGTATTTACACTTGTATTAAATTGTTCTTGCAACTGATAATACCCTGACCTGACCTGTAGCAGCTATATATTGTGTAGTTAATGACTAGTTTCCGAGAGAGAGAGAGAGAGAGAGAGAGAGAGAGAGAGAGAGAGAGAGAGAGAGAGAGAGATGGGGGAGGGGGGACTAGGTAGTAAAATTAATATTTATAAATTTCATCATCAAATTATGTTGAAATATAGCATCGTTTGTTTCGTGCGCGAAGTTTACACGTGTATCTCTCTCTCTCTCTCTCTCTCTCTCTCTCTCTCTCTCTCTCTCTCTCTCTCTCTCTCTCTCTCTCTCTCTCTATATATATATATATATATATATATACTGTATATACAGTATATATCATAATTTGCCAGAGTAAGTTTCGGAGAAGAAAAAAAAAACGTTCATATAAGTTCACCCCTAGTAATGAAAGGTATTAATTATATTTTCAACTAACGAGCTGAAAATAATGATTGATACACCGATACTAATTATCTGTCTGTATACATCAATAGAGTTGCTGCAAAGGGATACAATTAATCGCCTCTTTATAGTGAACGGAGTATTGTTGTTTATTTGAAGAGATTTAATATTATATGAAATTCTTGTGCTCGAGTTGTCTTCCTTGTGGGTTGACAATGATAATGTTAAGAGTTATTTCCTGCATACATTATGTTAATCTTACATGCGTTTAAGGGGAGATGGGTCGTTTTTCTGGTCACCCTTCTTCCTCATGTTTAGCCCCATTAGTTTTCAGATGTTAAGACGTTCGGCCCATTAGTTTTGCGATTATAAGACCTTTCATCCCATTTTGTTGTCAATATTAAGACCTTTCGTGTCATTTAGTTGTCAATTTTTTCCTGGCGAGCGATAGCGAGCCTGTGATTTAAGAGGAACCGGCCTTCGGCCGGGAAATTTTTCTATCGAAAAATGTACAAATTTGTCTTGAAGGAGGGTCTTGGGGGGGATATTTGTTTAAGCTTGATGGAGGTCTAGGGAGGAAACTAAAAACATAATAAAAAGTAAAAAATGCGCAAATAAATAAATAAGACCATCCCCCCTTTAAGAAGTGGGTTTTGAATAATATGTTTGTGCTAGGTAAACAATAGTATGGTTTTATACAGTAAAATATATATCGTTGATGACTAAAGAAAGGGGAAAGCTTTACGTGCATGATTATAGGAAGATAAATATTGGCTCTGATATCAATTTTACATAATGTATTTGATATTTATAAACACATGAGCTACTAGCCCAATTATCTTTCATTCTTAATATGGCGACTTTCCACGTAACTCATGCCATCATCAGGCCTATAAAACTAAAACCAATAAGTGGCTGCATTCTATGATAGTAATTATTATAAACACATGGTATTTGGTTGAAGGGGCAGGAGGAGGTCTATGTACTGTATACTCAAAGGTCTCTCTTCGGAAGGATGGGGGAGGGGGGGGGGGGGGGGGGGGGAGAGGGGATGGATGATTGGCTGCTGTTCAATTCACTGTTCAACCTACTCATTACCACCGTTACCGCCACCCTCACCGTTACTCTCTCTCTCTCTCTCTCTCTCTCTCTCTCTCTCTCTCTCTCTCTCTCTCTCTCTCTCTCTCTCTCTCTCTCTCTCTCTCTCTCTCTCTCTCTCTCTCTCTCTCTCTCTCTCTCTCTCTCTCTCTCTGTAGCTACTTATAAATCTAGCCTCTCCCTTTATAACGTTCTCTCATAAACCCGTCCCCTCTTTCTCTCATATTCGCTAGCACACACACACACACACACTCTCTCTCTCTCTCTCTCTCTCTCTCTCTCTCTCTCTCTCTCTCTCTCTCTCTCTCTCTCTCTCTCTCAAGATAAACAACACGAGATTAACAACGCAATTTTACAAGTTAGTAAACAATTCAGTAGGATGGGTATTTTTCACGTTGATGGAAATAGTAATTGTATGTGTGTGGGAGAGATAGAGAGAGAGAGAGGTGGGTAAGGGGTGAGATTGAGTGATGGAGGTGGTATGCTAAAGTTTAAACCTCTCTATAATGGAATATGTAAATTATCTCTCTCTCTCTCTCTCTCTCTCTCTCTCTCTCTCTCTCTCTCTCTCTCTCTCTCTCTCTCTCTCTCTCTCTCTCACACACACACACACACACACACACACACACACAAAATATATACAATTCTGGCATTGAGCGACCCACCTTAGTACATTAATAAATATTCTCCTAATAGAACAGGATAGCAGACATAATAAATCAGAAGAGGAAATGCCAGACTCGCAATTAACAATAAATAGGATAAGTAAATACGACACATCGATACTCCAAAAGTAGAGAGGATGTTAGAAAAGAGAGTGGTTGAAGATGAGCAAGGAAGCAATGTTAAGGGGAGACAGACCGTTTGTTTTGTCATTCAATCCTACATTTCTTAGTTTCCTCACTAGACCTCCATCAAGCTTAAAACAAAAAACCCTAGACCCCCCTTCAAGATAAATTTGTACATTTTTCGATAGAAAAACGTTCCGGCCGAAGGCCTGTTTCTCTTAAAATTTCAGGCTCGCTATCGCTCGCTAGGAAAACATCGATAACTAAGTGGCACGAAAGGTCATAAAATTGACTTAAGAAATGGGGTGAAACATGTTAAAATCGCCAAACTAATGGGCCGAACGTCTTAAAGTCTCAAAACTAGTGGGGCTAAACATTAGGGAGAAGGGGGTCCAGAAAAACGGTCTGCCTCCCCTTAAGTGATGGCTAGTGTATGGAAAGGTATGGGAATGGCTCTAAACTGTACTGTATACTCAAGTGAAGGGTACATCACACAGTCAGGAAGGAGTGCGAGCTGAGTCAGTACTAGGGGACAATTCGGACTCATGGGCCTATTCGCGGTGAAAATCAATGACTCTTAGTGACTCTAGCAACTTCTGTTAGACTCCCACTCGCTCACGGTGAAAATCGAGGACTCCTAGTGACTCTAGCGACTCCTAGTGTTTCCTGTTAGACTCCCACTAGCTCGCACTCCTGACTGAGTGAAGGCCCCTTTACGTGTGATCGAATTCCCTGCTCTTACGGCCATGTCTTGAAACTAATCGGGGAAATACCTTCAAGTTAATGGACAAAATACCTTGAAGTACTGTTCATTAGTTTTAGAAATGGGAATGTTTAGTTATGAATATTCGTTAAGCAACACTTACTCCCATAGTATTCATTAGGTATCAAGTTGTTACATAGGAAAAGACTTGTGCAAGAATACAAGCGTTTGAATCCTGATGACATAACCACAAGAGATATGGAACTAAACTTCCCAGAACTTCCTTTAAGGGAAGATGGGTCGTTTTTTCTGGACCCTTTTCTCCCTCGTGATTAGCCCCATTAGTTTTGAGATGTTAAGACATTCGGTCCATTAGTTTGGCGATTTGAAGACCTATCGCTCCATTTCTTTGTCAATACAGACTTTTCGTGTCACATAGGTGTCGACTTTTTTCTGGCGAGCGTTAGCGATCCTGTAATTTAGGGAAAAATGTTCTATCGAACAATGTACATATACGTACATCTGGAAGGGGAGACCCGGGGGGTAGGGGGTAACCCTGGTGAAGGTCTAGCTAGGGAACAGCGCAAAATTATAGTAATTATTATTGTTATATGAGTTACGGAACTGGTAATTTTTTTTTTTTATAACGAGGTACTGAGATGGTGCTGTTATTTATGCTCGCGACTGTACCACAGGAGGTGTTGCTGGAATAGGTGAGCTTAAAATGGCTGGAGAGAGTAGGAATGATAATCGGATTTGGAAGTGTACGTCTCTCTCTCTTTCTCTCTCTCTCTCTCTGTGTTAGTAAGTGAGTATATTACCTACGTTTACGCCAGCAACATGAAGGTCTAAGATATGTATAGTAAAAAAAAAAAAAAATCTTTATATTTTAGGCTTCTGTGAAATGTTGAGAAAGGGGAACTAACTCTGAACCCCAACGACGTGAAACAATATGTACTTTTTAATCATGGGTTATCAAAGGCACATGTGAGCTATTCTTAAGGATAAGTTAAATATAATCACGCATTTTCTAAACAAAATTATCAGCGAATTATTGATTTTAGCTGCTATAATTGTCAGTGGGTGTAGGCAAAATTAAGTGGGCGTAAGTAGAAGTTGAATGGGGTTTTACTAGCGAATGTTTAGGAGGGCCAGGAGGATTAGCTTAAGGGGGTAGTGGTTATTTTTTGGTCTGTATATTCATTTATGTTTTTTTTTTTTTTTTTAGTTTCTCACTAAGCTAGACCTCCATCAAGCTTTATAAAAATACACCCCTAGATATATTTGTACATTTTCCATAGAAAAATGTCCCGGCCGAAGGCCGATTCCTCTTGAATTATTTACAGGCTCGCAACCGCTCGCTAGGAAAAAATCGACATCTAGATGGCACAAAAGGTGTTAATATTGACAAAGACGTCTCAAAATCGCCAAACTAATGGAACGAACGTCTTAATATCTCAAAACTAATGGGGCTAAACACGAGGGAGAAGGGGTCCAGAGAAGCAAACTATCCCCCCTTAAGGTGGGTTTCAGGGAGGGAGTGTTAGAGGTGGTGGTGATGGTGGTGGGGGAGAGGTGTACACAAAAACTGGTGAAGGTTATATGAAGGCTGATTTATGAGTAGTTTTATGTATGACCCACACCCACCCACTCTCTCTCTAAACAACACTCACCCACACTCATACCCGTCTTCACCCATCCCCACACTACCCCCACCCACATAGTATCCACAAAAGCAAAAGCAAAAATCTGACAAGCCCTTACCTTATCCCCTATTCATCTATATATTCAGCTACTCATATCTACCCATACATCTATTTTGCGCCACCCACACAGTATCCACAGGTGTTAGCAAGCCACCTAACAAGCCACCTCATCGAACTATTTAGCTACTCATATCTATTTTGCATTTATCTAATATTTTCTTATCTACTCACCTCTTCACCACTTCTCAAACCCTACCCAATCATACATTAACCCATCTCATCAAACTTATATCCACCCTGTGGTTCCTGTGGAGAGTAGTTTCAGGCAGTAGTTGCTGCCTGTGGCCACGCTGATGCGCCGCCACTAGTATAACCCGTCTGCTCGTCTCTTCGCCATCTGGTCTATGATGCTGTTGCTGGCAACGCAGAGGTGGTAATGTGGCAGCTTGGGTTGATCGGGTATTATCCGTAGGAATTTATCTAGTTGGTTCTAGTTGGTTCACCCGCCCACATACACACACATCTACTGATTTACTTACCCCTTCATCACTTATCACACCTACCCAATCTTACAACAAGCCATCTCATCACACACACACACACACACACACACACACACACACACACACACACACACACACACACGTATGACTTAAGACGCTTTAAACCTTTGTGTGCCAAGGCATTTTGGCCCCAACGTCCCTTGAATTTGGCTCTCTGTGACCCTTTTGGCTTTGGGGGAGACACTCGTTACAGGCAGCCTACCTTCTGTCCGTTGCGCGCGCGCGCGCGCGCGCACACACACACACACACACACTCTCTCTCTCTCTCTCTTAAGGTTTTTGTGATTGAGAACTACAACTACAAGGAACGAACAATACCGCCATTATCAATAGTTAGCCAAAAGCCTTGCTGATGATGTGTGAAATCTAGTGACAGGACGTACACGCGACACCTCTATAAATACTACTATAGTCTATTTTTTCCAGTTGATGATAACTTGAATCTTTGAGCATCTGATTTATCGATTCTTAATGGATAAATATGATACTGCTATGTGTGCGTCATATTATTGCAAAGTTTTCACAATTAGCAACGTACAGTATTTCACTTCAAAATCTTGTTAATATCCGAATAATCAGGATGGCGAGATAGCAATTTACCCTCAGCAGGAAAAAAAACTCAGAGTATAGTCACATACATGAAGACTGGCAAATAAAAGTTATAATGGTTTAACCTCTTCTGTACCGGTGACGTATTTTAATTATGTTATAGTTACATTTAGACGATTTTGTGAAGCTTAGGAAGGATATATGGTAGCTAAAAGAATTCATCGAGATAGTTTGTAGCTTTCTAATTAGTAGACGTCCTTCTTAAGCTGAACAATATCGTCTAATAGATGCCATACTATAATGAAAAGGATGTTGTGGCACAGAAGGTGGTTAATTAAGGGGACACATCTCCCTAGACCTCTGTCAAGCTTAATAAAACAAAAAATACCCCCAAGACCCCCCTTCGAGAAGAGTATGTTCATTTTTCGGTAGAATAATGTCCCTTCCTCTATTGTAGGCTTGCTATCGCTTGCCAGGAAAAATCGACACCTAAATGGCACAATAGGTCTTAAAAAGCTAAATTTATGTCGCGAGCTATCCCACAAATTTGTGGGCCGAACGTCTTAATATATCGATTGGGGCTAAACATGAGGGAGAATGGGGTTTGAACAAAATAAAATAATACTTTATATTTTGACCGCTTTCGCCCGGACATGACGGTCAATGTAATCCCAAAATGTATTGGATGTTCTATCGCTCCCTGTTAAATGGTACACAATACACACTTTATTGACCAATACTGAAACTTTAATGTAATGCTGTGAATAATGTCCTTAAGGAGAGATGGGCTGTTTTTCTGGCCCTCTTTCTTCCTCATGTTTAGCCCCATTAGTGTTTAGGTTTTAAGACGTTCGGCCCCATTAGTTTGTCGATTTTAAGACTTTTCGCCCCATTTCTTAGTCAATATTTAGACCTTTCGTGCCCTTTAGGCGTCGATTTTTGTCCTGGCGAGCGATAGCGAGCCTATAATTGTGGAGGAACCGGCCTTTGGCTGTGACATTTTTCTACCGAAAAATGTACAAATTAATCTCGTAGGGGGATCTAATGGATGTTTTAGTTTAAGTTAGATGGAGGTCTAGGGAGGAAAGTAAAAAATATATGAATATATAAATAAATAGACCCTAAAAAATATCCACTGTCCCCTTAAGTATCTGCCCCGATCAGTTTGTTCTCCCCTCATGCAATGGTCAGTTTCATCATATAGTAGTGTACCAGACACTTGTGTAGGTGATTGTACGTTATTGTTCATCATATACACGATGTCCACTCCCATCAATGTTTACCCCGCTTTACCCCAGCCCCCCGCCCCTTCTCACCCACATCAGCCCACAAGATATCCACTCACCCCTATGTTTCACACTCTTCACCCAGCTCCCGCCCCTTCCCACCCATACAACCCCACAGCCGCCCACCGTATGTTTCACCCCAGCCCACACCCCTTCTCACCCACATTACCTCACAGGATATCCACTCACCCTTATGTTTCACCCCAGCCCCCACCACCCCGCCCCTTCTCACCCAGCTCCCACCCCTTCTCACCCAGCTCCCACCCCTGCTCACCCACCCCTTCTTACCCACATTAGCTCACAGGATATCCACTTACCCTTATGTTTCACCCCAGTCCCCCGCCCCTTCTCACCCACATAACCCCACAGTCAGCCACCCTTTCGTCGTGTTTTGGTAGTTGTGGTCGTCGTGGTTGGGCCTAAACTGTGGTTGGTGCGGCTGCTTGGTTCCGGTTTAGGCCCCTGAGTTTATACCCTAGCCTACCTTCACCGGAGCCGGGTCTGGTCTGTAACGAAGCTAAAAGTGGCCTTAACCTAACAAGAGTTTTTTTTTTTTACTTTATTATTATTTGTGTTACCATTGTCAATATTTTGTATAAGACATGACATACCATGGATATAGGAAAGGTGAGACAAGCAATAATAACGTTGATCCTTTTATTGCCTCGAAGCAAGGAATGGCACAGGAAGTAGTAGGGGCTAAAGAAGGGAGCTGGAATAGATGAAGGCGTCGGGGCTTGACCCAACATGCGTGTGTAGTATCGTTTGAGAGTTTCTTTGCAGAGTAGGACGGACAGGACATTTGGTTTACTTATTTATCTGGATAAAAATCGACTCCTAAATGACGACGAAAGGTCTAAAAATTGATAGAAAGGGGGCGACAGTTCTTAAAATCGCCAAGCTAATCGGGCGAACGTTTTAAACTATGTAAGGCAATGGGACTAAAAATGAGGGAGAAAGGGGTCAAGAAAAAAAAATCCTTCAAGCGGAAATCTCCCATTAAGTGATCTGTATTATATTATTTACTTGCCTCACGTTCCCTATATCCATGTCGTGTTTTACAATCAACGGATCACAGACTTTTTTGTTTAGTATGTTACGGATGAGTCTCATGCAATCCGCCATTATGGGGGGATGGTTAATTTTTCTGGACCCCGTTCTCCCTCATGTTTAGCCCCATTCGTTTTTTAAGATTTTTAAACGTTCGTTCCATTAGTTTGGCGATTTTGAGACCGTTCGCCCCATTTGTTGTCAATATTAAGACCTTTCGTGCCATTTAGGTGTCTACTTTTGTTCCTGGCGAGCGTTAGCGAGCCTGTAATTTTAGGAGGAACCGGCCTCCTTGAGCCGGGTAATTTTTGTACCGAAAAAATTACAAATTTATCTTGAAAGGGGGTCTAGGGGATGTTTTTTTCTCCAGCTTGATAGAGGTCTAGCGAGGAAACTAAAACATAAATCAATAACTAAATATATAGACCAAAAAATAACTACTACCCCCTTAAGGTGCTCGACTAACGCTGGCTTAAGGGGGCCCACCTCGGGTTTTGTTTTCTCTTTATCCCACTCTCTCTGGGTTGTATCCATTCGTCCCCATTCTGCCTACTGTTTTAAGAAGTTTATCCCCATCCATGTGTCGATATTTTCCTGGCGAGCGGTAGCGAGCCAGCATATTTCACCTGGATGGGGATAAACGTCTTCCAACATTAGGCTGGGACCGAATGGATACAAGTCAGAGAAAGAGAGAAAGGGAGAGAAAAAAGCAGGTCACCCCCCCTCCCCCTTAACACATTTAGCCTTAATCCCTTCAATATGATGGTGTTATGATTTATGCTCTTACATTTGGAAACCCATTACGCCAACAGACAGTAGGCTACACTAGGACCATACGGCTGGGAGAGTGTCGATAGCAGAGAAGGGGTGTTGTAGATAGAGGAAGCTGTTGGAATGGCTTTGGTATGTGTGGTAATAGTCTGTCTAACATTAAACTGTTATTTCAGGTCGGATAGAACGGGGAGAAATAAAGAAGATAACACAAATATATACTTCGAATATCATTTTGGCACCAACTTATTTTTTCTAATCTGCATGAAATCGGTAATTGATACAAAATGTATAACTTAAGCCGACATAATCATTATGCTAGAGCTAAATAAGAGACGCGAATTTACCGGTGGATGTAAGGTAATTGCAGTATCGCAGTAAATTATCTTATATAGTCAAGCCCTTTGATGGGACGCATGGTTAAAGTAAACTTGACAAAATTTTCCAAATGGAAATTACGTTAACACTCCCCCAGACTAGATGGGTGGGGTAGAATCGGAAAGAAGAGTTCTTGGACAGAGGAAGAACAAGCTGAGAAGGGATAAGTACAGTAATATAGAACTTTCAGTCTACTACTGTACTTCTCAGCTTGTACAGTTTGATGGGGTAGGCCATCTATAGGTAGAGTAGGTCAAATTGGTTAGGATAAAGTAAGGGTCGATAGTGTGGCATCTTAAGGGATAATTAGTCAAGTTAGGTACGGTTGCTAATTTTAAGACCTTACACCCATTCTTTTGTGTTCAATACTAAGACTGTTCGTGCTATTTAGATGTCGATTTATTTTAGCTGGCGAACGATAGTGAGCCTGTAATTTGGGAAGAACAATTTACACATTTATCTAGAAGGGGGAACTAATGGATACTTTTTTTTTTTTTTTTTTTTAGGTCTAGGGAGGAAACTAGAAAAAATAAATAAAGGAAAATATTGACCAAAAAGTGACTTGTCTCCCCTTAAGAGTAGCGTAGGGAGAAGTACAGTTGGTGAAGGCAGGGTAGAGAGTTGTTATCTATCGACTTAAGGGCAGGGCTGGGTACTCTGAGGCTCAACAAGGAAGTCTGTAATCCCCTTTGGTCAGAGAGAGAGAGAGAGCTGAGAGGGTTGGCCTTAATTGCTTTATGGCAGACCTCTGTTGGATGCTCTCTCTCTCTCTCTCTCTAAACTATATATATATATATTCGTTGGTAAATAGATTGGATGCAACTAAATTAATTGATATTGAAGAAAACAAAATAGATAAACAGGTAGATCTCTCATATCAATTGATTGATCAATTAGTTTATAGGTAGGTAGGCTATAATACTGAAGATATATTTACTGTAGATTAATCATAATAGTTAAAGGAAGTCTAGGGAAGCGTTTGTGCTAGCCTAGGGGACAAACTAAATTGCATTGCTCGAATATGGCAAAAACAAGCAAAATTCTCAATTGTAATAAAGCAAATATCATAATAACCCAAAAGATGACGAACTGGATTGTGTTGAAGTATTGGACTTCTTATAATTGCTGAAGTTCATAGTTTTCACCTCGTATCATCCTGGCTTATATTAGACGGTATATTTCAACTATGGAAGGACCTGTGGGAGCCAGTAGATTGTTTGATGATGTACTGTATATACCTCTGATCGTGGAAGGGCCTTGCTAGCCTAAACTACCTCAGAGGTACAATTTATATAATTATATAGCAATCGGAATGTAATTGAAATGACACCGTAGAGGCTGAAAGGGTTAACTTAAATGTAATTCTATCCCCCTTTTTGTTCTCGCATTCTTAGTCAACCCTTTAGTACCCCCCCCCCCCCCCCCACCACACCTTGCCTCCCCTTCCTATTTTGTGGTTGAAAAGGAGAGGGGGAGGGAGAAGAAGGGGTTAAAGAAAAAATACGTGGCTTGTGAGAAAAATTAAACCTGGGGAGGGATATTTTGAGAAGAGGAGAAAAGTAATACTGTTACCGGTATATATACTACATCTGTACTACTACTACGAATAGTAATAATAATAATAATAATAATAATAATAATAATAATAAAAACTAAACATAAAAGATGAAGAAAAGAGGATAAGGATGTTGAGAAAGAAACAGCAATAGAAAATTGCCTTAATCGAAAAAAGAAAGCTATATTATATTTATACTAACATGTTCTCTCTCTCTCTCTCTCTCTCTCTCTCTCTCTCTCTCTCTCTCTCTCTCTCTCTCTCTCTCTCTCTCTCTCTGTCCACTTTATACCATTGTGAAAATATTTGGGAACAGTTTTATTGTGTTTTTATTGAAAGTTTATTGGATCAAATCGTATACTTACATGACAATGTATGGTGAAAAAAATCCAATATATATTTTTGGACCCAATCATTTGAAGAACAGTCATCTTATAAGAACTGAATAGACAAATGTGATTTAACCTTATTTTAGTACAAATATCACTAAAACTAATACTTAACACTAATTAGTAAAAGATGATACATACTTATTTAGTCAGTAAGCTAAACAGAAAAGTCATAATTATAACATAAACATAAATAATCATAGGCCTACTCCTACTGTAGATATTGTTTTATAGATCAGTTTAAAGTTTGAAGCCGGGTCACCTTTTTGCACCAAGTGGTCTGTGTATATACGTAACTCTAACTCTCTCTCTCTCTCTCTCTCTCTCTCTCTCTCTCTCTCTCTCTCTCTCTCTCTCTCTCTCTCTCTCTCTCTCTCTCTCTCTCTCTCTCTCTCTCAAGATTAAATCCTCGCCACCTTGCAGGGATCGTAAGATCTGTGTGACCAGTGCATATATGTAAATCTGTGTAAATATATCTCACTCACTCTCAGGATTGTATTTCTCCTAAAGTCGGCTATAATCCGCGTGAGAGGTGACGATTTTCTCAGGGACTGTTGGTAGATTGACGAGTAGGTAGAGAGGGTGCTACTGGATGTGGGTACGTGGGTAAGTAGATAGGTAGGTAGGTACAAAGGAGTACAAAGGAAATAAAGCAACAACATGTCTAGTGACCCTTCTAGGCTGCTTGTCCTCCAAAATACTGAGGATCAAGTGTCCAAACAGTGGTTTAGAGTGGGTAAGGGAACATTGGAAAGGGAATTACTGCCCTGGAACTAATGTCCGTGGCAGGAGAGAGGTTGTTCAGTAGAAAGAAGGTATATAGTCAGCCAAGGAGATGCAATTTTGAGTTCATAGGTAGGTTGGTAGATATAAGCAGACAAGTGGGTAGGGAGGGAACTACTGCATGTGGGTTAGTAGGTAGGTGGGTAGATGGTAAGTTCGTGAATCAGTAGAGAGAGAGTTAGGGAGGGAGGATGCTAGTGTCGGTAGCTTTGTAGGTAGGTGGGTAGATTATAAAGTAGATAGTATGTAGGTAGGTTAAGAAGTTTAGTAGGGAGTGAGCAACTGTATGTAGGTTAGTAGATAGATATAATAGATAGATAGATAGATAGATATAATATATACAATTATTTCTAGCCATGATTTACAGATTAGTTAGCGTTTCAGTTATAACAGTAGGTGATTACCATATGCTATTCTTTCTAAATAGGTTGTTTGCTATAATTTTCAGTATAATTATTAGCGGGCTTGAAAATCAAATATCCCTTTCTTAATTACTGTGATTCTACAAAGTCTATATGGCCAATATTATGTTGTTGTTGTTGTTGTTGTTTTTTTTTTGTTTTTTTTTTCTAATAATTCATGTATTCATTTATTATTTAGTTTCCTCGCTAGAACTCCCTCAAACTTAGAAAACACCCCATAGACACCCCCTCAAGATAAATTAGTACATTTTTCGGTAGAATAATTTCCGGTTTCTCCTATAATTACAGGCTCGCTATAGCTCGCCAGGAAAAAATCGACACATGTGTATGTTAACCGCCTGGTGAAATGAAAATCGATAATATTTTTATTAGCGGCTTCTGTTAAACCGGCTAGGTTGATTAATGGGAGTATTTTCCCCGCTCATTAGACCTCCATCAAGCGTTTAGAAGGTACCCCCATGACATATATTTGTACCTTGATCGGCAGAAAAATATTCCTCCTAAATTGTAGGCTCAAAATCGCTCGCCAGGTAAAAATCGACGCCTAAATGGCACGAATGGTCTTACATTTACGAAAAAGAATGAGGTGAAAAGTCTTAAAATCGCCAAACTAATGGGGTGAACGTCTTAAGATTATATATATATATATATATATATATATATATATATATATATATATATATATATATATGTTTGAGTTCAAGAGGTTCACTACGAAAACCACACAACTTATATTTGAAGGTGTGAGAATAAGTGGTAATCCTCCGTTGTATTGCTATTGCACTTTAAATCTATTAGTTGCAACACAGTCTATCCAGCCAATCAGTGTAACGCCCTCAAACCTCTAACATAGGCAAAATTGGTCTGTAATAATCTTGTTATCGCAGTCTTGAGAGCCGGCTGTCGGGGAAATCGGCTCTCAATTTTATTATGTTATTTGATTTTCACAGGCTTACGTCAAGAAGGTGTTGGAAGAATTATGTTTGACGAGTTAGAATTGACTTGATTGATACAAAATGCGCTCCAACTCAAATTGACGGTCAATCTTAGCCTCTCTTGGTTTAAAAGGCGTTGAGAGAATTATATTTGATTAGTTTTATTTGACTTGATTGTAAGAAAACGCGCCATACCTATGCAATTATCTAGAATGTACCCTCCATCTTAGTCTGTCATGTTTTAAGGGGTTTTCATGCGGTAATTGTTGATATATCCTATTATGAAAATAAAGCCATAGATCAGTATCAGGATAAGAACTTGTCAGTCTCAGGTTCGGTTAAGGGGGGTGACCTGCTTTATTGCTCTCCTTTTCTCTCTTTCTCTGGCTTGTATCCATTTGGTCCCATTCATCCTTCTGTTTTAAGACGTTTATCCCCATCCAGGTGTCAAGTTTTGTAATGGTGAGCGGTAGCGAGTCAGCATATTTTTAAATGTTTTTGACAGAAGGCTAAATTTGTGCATTGTCCCCGGCGAAGCCGGATTTCTTTATATAATGCTGGCTCGCTATCGCTCGCCAGGAGGAAATCGACACCTAGATGGGGATAAACGTCTTAAAATAGTTGGCTGAATGGGGCCGAATGGATACAAGCTAGAGAAAGAGAAAAGGAGATAAATTTAAAAAAAAACAGGTCACCCCCCTTAAGTCCTTTTAAGTCCCTCAGCACGATGATTAATTTCAAGTACTTTTATCTATTACTGTACTTCCCATTTCTCAACTTATTCTTCCTCTATCCAAAACTATCTACTCTCCTACTTTTCTATAGCCATCTGATCTGATTTACCTTTGATTCGGGATAAAATTAGGCGATGCTATGCAGTTTAAGAAGGACCTATATTATGCAGAGGGTTTAATTAGATCGTATTTACCCTTTGAGTGCTAGAAGTAGTTTACAAGAACACGAATATCGTCTAATGATAACCAGAATATGTTGAAAATTACGTCATCGATTTGCAGGGGTTAAGGGGAGATGGGTCAATTTTCTGGACCCCCTTCTCCCGCATGATTAGCTCTATTAGTTTGCAGATTTTAAGAGTTTTGCCCCATCAGTTTGTCGATTTTAAGACCTTTCGCCCTATTTCTTTGTCAATATTAAGACCTAGCATGCTATTTAGGTGTAATTTTGGAAGAACTGGCCTTCTACCGGGAAATTTACAAATGAATCTAGAAGGGGAATCTAATGGATTTTTTGTTTTAAGTTCGATGGAGGTCTAGGGATGAAACTAAAATAAACAAAATAAATATAGGCCATAATCGACCAACAAATCCACCCTTCCCCCTTAAGGTGATGAACGCAATGGCATATATAACATATTATATAGTATCCTTGGGTAAGTAGTGAAGCAACAAGTCATGCAGTGCGGTAGGTTATAGTTGGTGAAAGTGCGGTTACGGTGTCACTCGTTATTCATGGCAAAGGGGGTAGTGCTTCGTTTTTGGTCTATATATGTATTCATTTATATATTTTTGAGTTTCCTTGCTAGACCTCCCATCAAACTTTTAAAAACCACCCCTTTGACCCCCTTTCAAGATTATTTTGTACATTTTTCGGTAGAAAAATTTCCCGGCCAAAGGCCGGATCCTTCTAAAATTACAGGCTCGCTCTCGCTCGCCAGGACAAAATCAACACCTAAATGGCACGAAAGGTCCAAATATTGAAGAAGAAAAAAATGAGGCGAAAGGCCTTAAAATCGCCAAATTACAGAACGAACGTCTTAAAATCTCAAAGCGAATATGCTAAACATGAGGGAGAAGGGGATCCAGAAAACGCGACTACTACCCCCTTAAATCAAAGTTTTCTCGTGGTATATAGTTGATGTAGTTCTAACGATTTGGATATCCATTATCTTAAGAAATCACTACATTTTCAGTTAACCTAACCTATCTTACCTAACCTAACCTAACCTTTCCTTTAACTTAACTTAAATTTGCTTATTTTGCCTAAGCTAAGTTAACATACCTTACCTAACCTAACCTATAATATATTAAATTAACGAAAAATTAACTTAACTATGCAGGTCTCAACTACAAGAGGGCTGTCATTTATATTGTTAATATTTTCCCCATATGAAATAATTGAATATATATATATATATATATGTGTGTGTGTGTGAAAACTAGGTTGACTCGGTGTTGGTAGTTACCTTACCTTACCTTACCTTAGGTTGTGTTCGCCACTCTCCTAGCAGCACCGAGGAGTGCGTCGCCCCTCGTTGTGGGTTGTGATTTGGTGCAGCAGACTGTTTGAAGAGACAGCCCGCTCCCTTGCTAAGATGGGCTCGTCTGGCACTTTTTGCAGTTCGACATCGAGGGCTCTCTTGAAGTTGTCTAAAGAGACGCCCCTCATGTCTCTTACTCGCCGTGGGAGTTTGTTGAAGAGACGTGGGCCTCTGTGTGATAACCAGCCCTCTCGCAGAGAGTCCATAGCACCCCTGTTATTCATCCGGGGGATATTGCATTCCCAGCCTCTCCTATCACTGAATTTCATGACTATCGGAGTATGTAGGTTTGGTACTAAACCCTCTGCGATTTTCCACGTGTATATTATTAGGTAACGTTCTCTTCTACGTTCCAGCGAGTACAGGTTCAGTGCTCTTAAACGATCCCAATAGTGTAGCTGTTTTACCGAACTTATATGCGAAGTGAAATTTCTTTGTACACTCTCTAAGTCATTTATTTCACCTGCTTTGTATGGGGATGTTAATACGCTACAGTATTCAAGCCGCAGTAGCACTAGAGATTTGAAGAGCGTTATCATAGGTAATTCACCGCGTGTTTTAAATGTACGCAGAATCCAACCCGTTAAACGTTTCGCAGCCGCAACTTTGACCTAGTTATGTTCTTTGAAACACATATTTTCAGACATTAACACCCCAAGGTCTTTCACACTGTCTTTCCGTTCTATTATGTGGTTAGATTCTGTTAGGTAGTTTGTGATCACTTTAACGCCATTATTTTCTCCGTACCTTATTAATTGGAATTTTTCTTCATTGAATTGCATGTTGTTTTCCCTGGTCCACTGGAACACTATATTTATGTCTTCCTGCAGCTGGCCCGTGTCCTCTTGTGTGTTTACTATCTTGCTTAGTTTTGTGTCATCCGCAAAAGACGACACCGTACTGTGTCTTGTGTTGGTATCTATGTCGCAAATTAGAATGAGGAACAGAAGGGGTGCTAGTACTGTTCCTTGGGGCACTGAGGTTTTTACTTCCAAAGGCTCAGATGTGACTTGGTTTACTGCTACTGATTGTTTCCGGTTTACGAGGAAATTATATATCCACCGTCCGATTTTCCCCGTTATACCTTTTGCTTTTAATTTGTGGGCTATTATACCATGGTCACCTTTATCAAATGCCTTAGCAAAATCGGTGTAGATGACATCAACATTTTTCTTTTCTTCTAGCGCTTTAAGAATTTTGTCATAATGTTCCAAAAGTTGTGAGAGACATGATCTTCCCGCTCTGAACCCATGTTGACCGGTGTTGTGTAGTTCATTTGCCTCCATGAAAGCTGAGATTTTGCTTCGCAGGACTCGCTCGAAAACTTTAATGATGTGGGAGGTTAGAGCTACCGGGCGGTAGTTTTTTGGTAGTGCTTTACTCCCTCCTTTATGCAGTGGGGCAATTATTGCGTTTTTTAAGCTATCTGGTATTTCACCAGTGTCTAGACTCCTTCTCCACATTATAGCCAGGGGTTTTGAGAGGTTTTCCTTACATTTCTTCATTAGGATTGAATTCCATGAGTCCGGGCCTGGTGCCGAGTGGGATGGCATGTTGGAAATGGCCTCTTCTATGTCTTTTGGACCGAAATCAATATCCAGCATCTGGGGGGCTTCTGTGGGGGAGGTTTCCATGAAAAATATATTTTGGTCTCTGATGGCTTTTGTTTCATCAGGCTCACTGAAGGCCATTTCATAATGGAAGAGAAATATGGAGAAGAAAAGTACACTGATAAGATATAGAAGCAAGGGGAGACCGAGAAAAGAGGAGTTCTATGACGGAAGTTGGGGAGCTGAACTACTGTTTAAGGCTAGGGCAGGAGCATTAGAGACAAATAGGAGAACATGGAGGTGGAATGGGGGGTGAAAGAGTGTCTACAGTGTGAGGTGGGAGGGAGGAGAGTGGAGGAGACAATAGAACATATAGTGACAGAGTGCCAGGGGTATGCAGAGGGAGAGCGATGGGTTGGAAAATGAGTTGAAACGTGTGGTAGGGGAGAGGGAATTGGGACCACAACAAAAAAAGAGCAGAAAGAGGAGGGAGGATGAGGGTGTAAATGTGTTAGTCTCGGGACAGAAGAGGGGTAGATGGGGAAATGGGGAAAAGAATGAAGGTAGTGAAAAGATTCCTCGAGCCGGTGTGGCAGAAGACCAAACGGAATAGAATAGAATAGGGTGAGGGGGGAGAAGGGGACCAGAGCGGGGGAGGAAGAAAAATGAGATTAAATAGTAGAGAGGGGAAAAGTTAAATTAAGGTAAGGAGAGAACAAGATATTGGGGGGTGTAGGAGGGGGTAAAATAAGGAGAGGAGAGTTCTGCTTAAGCTATATACTTCAATTCTTTGTCTTTAACTATCCTTTCTACGACTACATAATTTCTAAACTAATTCTTAAATCTAGCTCTAGCTGTTTCTGGAGAAGTCACCGGTGCATAGGTGAGCTGGCTTTGAGAGGGAACAGCAACTCCACAAAAAGAAGAAGAAGAAGACTGCCGGCGTAAGAGTTCGCTCATTTCCTTTTTGTCCCCTGTGAATGACCCATCCCCTTTGCTTAGTGGGCCGATGTTTGATGCTGATTTAGCCTTTAGTTTGGTATATGAAAAGAAGTACTTGGAATTTTCCTTTATACCTGCAATAGCTTTCCTCTCCTCTTCCATATGTTGTAGTTCATATGATATTCTTAGCCTATGTTCAATTTCCACAATTTCTCTATCTATTTTGGCCTTTTGCCTATCCTGTAGATTTGGATGTGTGCGTCGTTGTGTGAGTAATTTTCTTCTTCTGTACAGCTTCCTTCTTTCCCGATCTTGTTTGCTTCTTCGTCTTGTTTGTCTTTCAGGTATGTGGTGGCTACAGATTTGGGTCATGGTTTCTGTTATTAGGACAAGACATTCTGCAGGTGTCAGGTTATTCATTAAATCTTCCCAGTCTATTTCCTCCATTTCTTGATTTACCTCTTCCCACCTAATATTTTTGTTATTGAAGTTAAATTTACTGAAAGGGCCGGTTCTTGGTCTCGATTCTGAGGTTGTCTGAACACTTGCTAAGGTTGTTTTGATCTCAATTAATTTATGATCTGAGTATGTTGTGTCCGATATGTTTATGCTGTGTACTAGAGAGTCATTGTTAGTGAAGATCTAAGATATTATTTTCCCGTGTGGGTTCGGCAATATGCTGGTTAAGACTAAAATAGTCGCAAAGTGTAAAAAGCTCTCTCGGATTTGCTTCCATGGTGTTATTTGCCACTATTTGGTTTTCTACTTTTCTCCATTTAATGTTTGGTAGGTTAAAGTCTCCTAGCCACATAATATTTGGTGTTGGGTTCCCCAGTGCTTCCACTTCTGTTTTTATTTTGTTGAGCTGGGTTTTGAATTCTTCTAGGGATGAGTCCGGAGGCCTGTATGTTACAATAACTGCTAAATTTATGGATTCTATTTTAACTCCCAGTATTTCCACCACTTCATTACTGTTATTTAGGAATTCAGTACATATCAGTGAGTCGTGGATGTGCAAGGCTACACCTCCACGTGTTCTATGCGTTCTGTCCGCTCTGTGTAGGTTATAACCAGGAATCCATACTTCACTATCCTCTTGATCTTTAATGTGAGTTTCTGTGAGAGCCGCAAATATAGCGTTTCCTTCTAGCAGGCCCCTAATAAATGGTACTTTGTTTGTAGTTCTGTTTTTTAGGCCTTGGATATTTGCAAACAAGAGTGGGGGGAGATTTTTTGGAGAACTATGTGTTTCTAATAGTCTTCGGGAGGTACTCGCCACTCTTGGGTGGCCAGGAGGTGCTCTAGGTGTTGTATGTGCTCTTCCATCTCCGTCAATCTCCTCATCTTCATCTGCCAGTTCTCTCCTTGCCTTCTTCCTCTGTCTCGTCCTCGCGAAGCTGGAGAGTTTGAGGTGTGAGGTATAAATGCCTGGACTTGTAAGTTTAGTTGGTAGGTAGTCTGGTCTGGTGTTGGTAGTAGGTCCCTGGGTAAGTAAGTTTATTAGGTAGGTAGATTGACCTGGTGTTAGTAGTGAGAGGAAGATAGTGAGATTCTTTCCTGGTAAGTAAGCTTAGTCGGTAGTAAAGTAAGTACGTTTGGTAGGTAGGTAGGAAGGTTTGACCCGGTGTAAGTAAGTCTAGTAGGTAGATAGGTGTTGGTTAGGTGTTGGTTATTGTGAGGTAAGTAGATCCCTGGGTAAGTTAAGGGGGTAGGTAGGTTGACCCAGCGTTGGTAGTGTGAGGTGTGTAGCGTGTTGAAGAGTAATAAATCATGCTCCTTCATTCTACTTCCTTCATTCTTCCTCCTTCCCTTTATTATTGTTTACTGTGGCCAAACTGTTACTATAATCTAGCTCTTAACCTCTCTCTCTCTCTCTCTCTCTCTCTCTCTCTCTCTCTCTCTATATATATATATATATATATATATATATATATATATATATATATATATGTGTTTTCTTTTGTTTGGGGGTTCTGCTACCACTACTAGAATTATAGTCCTGACCACCTCACTTGGGTCGTTAGGTCTATGGGGTCAGTATCTATGTAAGCCCATGTCAATCTTGTTCTGTCTCCCATTATGTCATGCAACTAAAAGCGAATGAAGTGTGGATTGCTAGCTAGTTTATCATATACCGTAGATGTGTTATAGAGGCACATATTAAAACGGGAATATCACTGAGGGAGAAAGACAGGAATGAAGAAATGGGTTGACAAGAAAAGAATCAACTAGGGAAATTTATATGTGAATCGGAGAGAGAGAGAGAGTACAAAGGAGAGTACAAAGGAAATCAAGCAACAACAGATCTAGTGACTCTTCTAGGCTGCTTGTCCTCCAAAACACTGAGGATCAAGTGTCCAAACAGTGGTTTAGAGTGGGTAAGGGAACATTGGAAAGGGAACTACTGCCCTGGAACTAATGTCCGTGGCAGGATTAGGAAGTTAGTAGGGGACAGATGGGTTAGTAACTGAGAGGGGGATAAAATAAAGTTATTCATTTACAAACGCAGTCAGTCGCTGGTTTGATGCGAGATATTTGTCTAAGCGGAGTTTAAGTTTAATGAATCAACGGTGCTGCAGTCTATAACGTCTCGGGGAAGCCCATTCCACAAGTTGACAACTCGATTGAAGAAGAAATTCTTAGATTCGTGCGAGTTAAAAGATTTACCAATAATTTTGCAACCGTTTCCCCGCGTGTAATTAGATTGGTCGATAGTGAAGTACCGGTACTTACTACAGTTCATATTGTCGATGCCTTTGATGATTTTGAACACTTGAAAGAGAGAGAGAGAGAGAGAAGGCCCATTTGAATAAAGGAACAATAGGGGGGGGAAGAGAAAGCACGAGAGAGGAAGTACAAACGTCTTCATGTTTGTGTGTATATGTGTACAGTATTTATATGTGTGTATATGTATGCCTATCCGTTTGTTTGTGTGCCTGTATAGAGTTTGCATGCATTTGCGAATGTATTATTATGAGTTTGTGTGCGTGTGTGCAGTTTGTGTGTATTTTTAGATTATGTTTATGAGTGTGTGGGCGTGTATGTATGTGTATTCTAAGTAAATACCTATTTAGGTCTTTGAACCTTTAAAATAATGTTTCAAATTATCTAGGTAATCGTAAAGCGTTGTTTTCAGATTTTGTTATGTATACAGTATATACTGTATATATATACAGTATATATATATTTACTTTTGTTTTGTATTTGTTATTATTTGTTTATTTATTTAAGTGTGTGTTTTGTTTTAAGACTAGAGGGGGGAGAGTGTGTGTGTGTTGTGTATGTGCATGTGCATGGGGGGGGGAGGAAAGTATAGTATGAACACATGAATTATAGGGAGAGATTAGCTTCATTTTATCCTACAATAGCTTGAAGTGGGTTGCGATGGGTATTATGACTCGCGACTGTACACCTTAGCCTTGATTGACTGTACCACCACCCAGGCCTGTATTATGGTTGACCCCCTGATATGATCCTTTGACCTCTTCCTGTCGGGGCCCTTACTTCTCCTTCTGATCCTCCTCCTCCCTTCTTCTCCTCCTCCTCTCTTCTTCTTCTTCTTCTTCTTATTATTCTTCTGTTTTGATCTTCTTTTTTCTTTTTCTTATTATTTTCGGCTTACATATGTGTGTTTATATCTTCTCCACCCTCTTCCTCCTCATTCTATTATTATTATCTTCTTGATCCTTCTTCCTTATTTTCTTTCCTCTTCCTTCTTATTCTATTTTTTGAGTTCCTATTCCTGCCTTCTTTCTTCTTCCGTCCCTCTCCTCGTATTTCTTCTGCCCTCCCCTTTTCTCTCTTCTCTCTCACTCTCCATTTCCCCTTTCATTCCCCTCACCTTCTTTTACTTCCGTTTCATTCCCCTCCCCTCTTTTAATTCCTTCTTTACCCATTCCTTGTCACTCATTTATCTTCTCTTCTCTTCTCTACTCTTTACCCATTCCTTGTCCCATGTTTCTCTTTTCTTCTCTTCCTTACTCCTTTCCTCCCCTTTCCATCACATTTCCCTTATATTTCTTTCTTTCTTTCAATGTGCCTTCACTTTATTTTTTCCCTCCTCACTTCCTCCATTTATTCTCCATTTTCCGCGTCTCCCTTCCTGATCTCTCTTCCTTCCTTTCTTGCTTCTTTCCTTCCTTCCCTCCCTTCTCCTTTCCCTCCCTTCCCACCCCTCCCCCTTGCTTCCTCTTCCTTCTGTCCTTCCCCTTCCTTGTTTCCCCCCTCCCCCCTCTCCCTTACCCCCACAATTCCCACCCTCCCCTACACTTCACTCAATCACTCAGGGCTATGGTAATGATTTCCTCTATTCAATTCCCTTTCTTCCTTATTGCTGTCATTTTTCATCTCTCTCTCTCTCTCTCTCTCTCTCTCTCTCTCTCTCTCTCTCTCTCTCTCTCTCTCTCTCTCTCTCTCTCTCTCTCTCTCTCTCTCTCTCTCTCTCTCTCTCTCTCTCTCTCAGATGAAATGTGTGACCTTCGCCCTCTCGTAGGAAAATGAGCTATAATTGTCGAGAGAGAGAGAGAGAGAGAGAGAGAGAGATTAGCCTTTCCTTTGATTTGAATAGATTATATTTCTAGATGCCAACCCTCTAGACTAATGCGTCTCGTAGATAAAACGGGAATCGAACCCTAGTCAGTAAAATTATATATATTAGCTCGATTACTCTAGTGGTTTAGGAATAGAGATTAGTGGTCAAGAGATTTGGAACAGGGTATAGTATATCTGAACCAGTGCCAAATTATCCCGAGCCAAATAAATCAGTGCCAAATTGTAGCTTAGTTAGTTGAAATAGGACTTCAGAGGCTATCAACCCTATTGGATTATTAAGCCCGCACACTGTAAGTCAAGAATCGCGACAGGACTGGAGCCTCTTTTCGAGAACTCCAGTCCCTTGATGAAATTGTAGCCCTAACCTAACCTAATAGTATTGGCACTGATCGATAGCTACTGGTTGAATTGGTCACCCCCAAGTTATGTCTCCGGAAATGAAGGGATATTTCGGCAAAGTGGCTTGTGAGCAAACTGACCGTGTGCCTCTTATGACCGAGAAGGGAGGGTATAGGGTAAACACATGACCTCTGACCCTTGACTCTTGCACTCCCTCCTTGTCGTACAGTGGTTTGACCTCAGTTTAAATGCCACTGATTTGTATGTAAGGGCGTTCAGTAATTACTGTATTTAATAGGGTTATTTCTAAATATTTGTATTTTCTAACCATTCACTTGTTATTGACGTCTCTGTAAAGATGTTCACTTCCTCCAATGTTTAGCCTTTAAAATATGCCATGCACAAAGGCGAGAACAACTAACTGTATCATTCAAGATAGTCACTCTGAATGCGCTCGATTTAGATAAATGTTGGTGAGAGTTTAATGGGAGTTTTTAGTTTACTCTCTAGACCTCCATCAAGCTTAAAAAGTACCCCCAAGACCCCTCTTCAAAGTTGATTGTAGCCTATATTTATAGGCAAACAAAGTCCCGGCCAAAGGCTGGTTCCTCCTAAATTGCAGGCTCGCTGTCGCTTGACACCTAATTGGCACAAAAAGTCCTAAAATTAACTAAGCAATGGAGCGAAAGGCCTTACAATCGCCAAAGTAATGCGGCTAGCATCTTAAATATCAAAACCAATGGAGGTAAACATGAAGGAGAAGGGGGTCCAGAAAAAAAAAATTATGTGAAAATATACGCGTGAGACAAGAGACCGTGAACCGAACAAAATCGACGGATGTTGGCTAGAATAAAAGCTAGTCCCCACACGACTAAAAAGGTTACATGCAGAAGACCCACCGGCGAGAATACTGACCCTATCATCTACGATCGTCTGTTGAATGGGCTCGATTTAGATAAGGTGGGGGGGAGAACTTAACACATATGGACGTAGTAGGATGGGGCGCTTAAGAAATAGATTGGTATGGAAATTGCTATAGGCCTATGTGTGTTGAGAGAGAGGTGTGTGTATGTGTGTGGCAACTTGTGCGTTAAAGTGTGTTTTTAATGTGTGCAAGGATTTAGTGTTTGTATATTAAAGTACGCGCGTGCATGAGCTAGTCTTTTTGTGAATGTGAATTTATGTTTGGTTTTGATACAATACCGTACTCTATATCTATTCATGTATCTGAATGTATGTGTCAAGTGAATATTTCAATTTGGATCTGACTATTGATCAAATAATAAAAGTTCTTGTCAGTATTTAGTGAACTATAGGCTACATGTGCAGTATAAAAACCCACCTTACTACGAGTGAATATGTATACAAATGTGTTTGTCTACTAGGCTATGTGACTAAATACGCAATATTGTAAAAACTTATGATAGGAGGAGATTGAGTATTTTTGTCGGGGTAACTTGTAGAGGGTGAAGCCGTGAAGGTTATACTAAAATGCGTTAAATGTTAGTTATGATTTGTTTCTACGTTACCAAATATCAGGTCAGGTGAAGGTAAATGTGCATGACCTTTAAAATTAGAAGGGTTTATTGGGTGGGTTAGTTAGTTCAAATACGATTTTAGAGGCTATCAACCCTTCTGGATTATTAAGCCAGCACACTGTAATTCAAGAATATCGTCAAGACTGGATTGGGAGTGCGAAGACAAGGCTATACTCAAATACACGAAGATTTGCGGTGTATTTTTCTATCTATCTATCTATCTATCTATTTACTCAGGCCCAATTCCCACTTTTCCTATTTTTGTTTTCCTTTGTTTTCCTTGTTTTCTGTTTTCTTTTTTCTTTATGCATTTGTTCTACAACGTTATTACACGAGTATATGAATAACATTAATGCTATATACGAGAAGGAAGAGGGTTGGTGTTGGAGGGTGTAGCGGTGTCTGGTTGCTCCCAAGTGACCCCTGGTGGCGGAAACAGTAATACTAACAACCTTATTATACACACCACACCGGGATTAGGAAGTCATTTAGTAAGTTCGTGGACCTTTCGTATTTTTTTCTATATGCAATACTCTTGGCATGATTTATTGATATTATAATATGGCATGTTGAT
>CM064523.1:6953622-7069630 GCA_032716605.1 Paralithodes platypus
AAACAAATCGTTTAATGGTAACTGGAATATGATGGAATTTACGTCATCGTGCTGAACAGGTATACATTGAAAAAAGTGGAAATATTTGTTTTTCAATAAAGATTTATACTACAAAGAAGAGAAAGAGAAAAATATCTACTGCAAAGATGGAAATGGTGGAGATGGAAAGTAATATTACGGGGGGGACATGTCTTATTTCAAGACCCCCTTCTCCCTCATGCTTAGCCCCATTTGTTTTTGAGAGTTTAAGACGTTCGCCCTATTAGTTTAGCGAATTTAAGTCCTTTCACCCCATTTGTTGTCAATATTAGGACCTTTCGTGCCATTTATATGTCGATTTTTTCCTGGCGAGCGATAGCGACCCTCTAATTTTAGGCCGAAGGGACATTTATCGCCAACAAATTTACAGATTTATCTTGAAGGGGCGTCTAGGTTTTTTTTTTGTTTTTTTTAAGCTTGATGGAGATCTAGGGAGGAAACTAAATAAGTAAATAAAAATAATATATAATAAATAAACCGACCAACAATATAAACCCTATCCCCTTAAAATGGTAACATAAAGATGCATTGGTAAACTGCATAAAGTGGTTCCATGTCATCTCAACCAGTACCAAATTAACCCAGACCAACCAAACCAGTGCCAAAATATAGTACTAACCTAACCTAACCTAACCTAACCGTATTGGTTGATTTGGTACTGGTTGAGAGCTACTGGTTGAAATAGTCTACTGGTTGAGTTGACCGGTCACCGCATAATATGGATGTTACTGTTTGGACGTGTGTACGATGGCAATACAGAAAAGGCAAATGTGTGATTAGGCGTTATATAAAGGATACAGAAAAGCAGTGAATTTGTCGACTGAAAATATATGACATTGAAATACAATATCTGGGTAAACAGAACAATTGAAGTTGTCGACGGAAAATAAATGACATTGAAATCAAATAACTGGGTAAACATATATTGTGTACCAAAGAAACTAAATTGGTTGTCTATGAATACAATTAACCATCCCACTCCATCGGTGTCTGAAGCATCCCAAATTAATTATTATAATTATTGATTGGTACACTCAACTCTAACTTGAGAAAACTTACCGTTAGTTATTTGCTGCAATATCTTCGTCATACAACACAAATTTGCCACAGTAGCTTATCCTATCACTTGGTATATTCACGGAAGCAGAGCTTATGATGGTAAGCCAATAAAATAAAAAAAAAAGTGCAAAAAATATAAAAATTGACCTCCGACAGAAAGTATTGGTTTCCCGCTGTTTAAATCCTATATGGTCTTAGCAAACAAACTCTTGCAATTCCATGTTTCTCGTGCTTATGGGTCCCATACATGTTCAGGAAATGCACTGACTGAACCATCCCACCAGCCAAAAACCACCGCTCCCCCCCCCCCCCCCCCCTATTTATAGTCTCTCTGTTATTCTCTTTCCTTATAAGTTTGTTCTGTATTTCAGAATTTCGAAAACTACCCCCTTCTGTCTTTCCCCCTTTTTGTATAAGTTACAATGGACAAAAGTAAACAAGCCTTGAATCGACTGAGCAGAAAAGCCCGCGCTGTGCAAGCCCTCTTAGGTTTGGCCGGTCAGGGTGACAGAGCGGGGCTAACCAAGAGCAATCTGGCCAATGGGAGTGTTCTTCAGCCTCTGGAGCTTTGGGAAAAGGTCGGTCTTGTTATAATATACTGTAGGTAGAAAAAGGTTGTATGTCTGTTAAGGACTTTTTTTTTCTGTTTCATATAGGCTATACAGTATATTCTAGTACCAGTTTGTCTTTCTGAATACATTCACATTTGCCAACTTCTTTTTATTTGTATAGTTTATATGACTGTACTAGAACTACCGTAAATATTTGGTACATTTCTGAGTTTTAATAACTGTTTTATCCATGTAAGGTACACTCACTAGCCATAAGCACATAACCGTTGGAATCTTCGACATTTACGACACACATCTGAGGCATTTAGGGCATTGTATATACAGTATATATCTTTTGGGGTTTGGTACCAATTAAACCAAATATATATTTACACCACCCAAGTCCAGTATTTATCTGTTTAGTAAAATACTATGTAGTAGTTCAACAATTATGGAGATCATCAATATATATCAGAGAACAAACAGTTCATGCTCATGGGTAAACGCTAACCATCAAATGTGGTAATTCGTATCTACTTCAACTTGTCTGTAAACTTTAAAAGCATAACAACATCCATACCAGTAAGAGACAAACCACAATAAATTCGGTAGCCAGAATATCTCTAAGCAGGATGGGGGACAGAAGTACTGGGGGGGGGGGGGGATAAGGTTATAGTAGTAGGAGAGAAAGGCATCCAACCTGCGTGGATTAGTTAACCCTTTGAGTACCAGCGACGTGTGTTATATTTTACTCTATCTATTGTATATTTAGACGATATTATGCAGCTTGGGAAGGACATTTGGTAGTTAAAAGGGTTGGTTGACATAGTTTGAAGCCATATTATTGCTAGAGGTTCTTCCTAAGGTGAATAAAATAGTTTAATAGTTGCCAGAAAATGACGTAAGGGAGGTCCCTTGTACTGAACGGGTTAACTTGGGTAGAAGTTGTATCGATGCTGCCTCACGGTGCGCACTGCCAGACAGTCAAATTAATCAGGATCTTTTTAATTAACATATTTTATCCTTCCTAAGCTTCATAAAATTGTTTAAATGTAGCTAGAATCAAATGAAAAAGACGTCGCCGGTACAGAAGGGGTTATCTGCATTTACACTGTGCTATCCTTCCTTCTTTCACATAGGCTAGATAGATAAGCTACATGCAGCATCCTATACATCATAACTTTTGTTGCTTGTCTTCCCTTGTACTATTTGGTACTTTTCTCTCCATTTCACAATAATCCCATGTTACACCTTTTTTCCCATTCGCCCTTTCTATCTCAACTCTCCCTTCCATCCCTTGTTTTCTCCTTATCCACCTTCTACCCTCCCTCTTTTCTTCCTACCATTCCTTGTCATCTCTTCTCCAATTCCACTTCTTTCTTCCCTCCAGTCTGCCCTTTCTAACATTGCATCCCCTTTTCCACATCTATTGTCCTTTACTTTCTCCATGTCTCTCTCCTACTTTCTCCATGTCTCTCTCCCACTCTCCCTATTCCCTTCATTCTCCTCTCCGCCGCCCCCATTGCCATCCCCCTTTCACCCTTTTGCTCTTGAGATGACGTTTGTGTTATTAAACCAAAGACTTAATTTCCGGACATCTCTCTCACACACACACACACACACACACACACACACACACACACACACACACACACACACACACACACACACACACACTCTCTCTCTCTCGCTCTCGCTCTCGCTCTCTCTCTCTCGCTCTCTCTCTCTCTCTCTCTCTCTCTCTCTCTCTCTCTCTCTCTCTCTCTCTCTCTCTCTCTCTCTCTCTCTCCTGGAAGCCTAATTCTGCGTATCTCAATTTTTTTGTTTTCGGTTAGGCTATCACCCCTGATAACCTATTGTTGTGTATTTCAACATATTTGTTTTCGGTTGAAGTGATTGAAGTGTTTTAAAGTGAGTTAAGTGTTTTAAAGTGAGTTAAGTGTTTTAAAGTGAGTGAAGTGATCTGAAGAAACTGACTGTTACCATGCCTCGCACTTGTACGAACTGCGCCGGTAGGTTTGGTGAGTCCATGTTTGTTACTGTCAATCTTCAAGTCTGCCGTCTCTGCCAGCAACAAGAGAATTTGACAGTGAAATTAGATGAAGCCTACAACAAGATCAACGTCCTCACCATGAAGCTGGAATCACTCCAAGAGTTTGTAACACTCAACGTTGGAGTACCACAAACTTCAATTGTCACCGCAACTCCAGCAGCCACCAACGCCCCAACGTCAACTGCCAACAATTCAACGCCTGCAGTAGCCATTTCATCTGATGGTTCCGATACTCAAGAAACAAATAGTAACTCTCTTCCCCCTCAAGACAACTTCCGTGTCGTGAGGAACAACGTTTGCCCCAAGACCAGGAAACCCATACCGATTACCGAGTGTCATAACCGCTTCCAGATACTCGCAGACTCAGATGATGAAGCGGAAATAGAAGAAGTCCGGCTCGTGGGAGACTCGATGATACGTGGTCAGCTCACAGAGTTTTGCGCCAGAGCACCTAAGACCAGGAAGCGTTTTGTATCCTTGGTGGTGGTGTGGACGTAGTTGCTGCAGTTGACGAAGAATCTAAGCTGGCCCCTGCTAATACAATGTACGTCATCCACGTTGGATCCAACGATGTACAGCGAACCCGGTCGGAAGATTTGCTTTTAAAGTACCAGCAGCTGATCAAGTCGTTAAGGAGAAGTCATCAAGGATCATCGTCTCAGGAATCGTCCCCCGGCTTGGTGTAGAGAGCCGATTTTACAACATAGCCACCAGCACAAATCGTTGTCTAGCAAACCTCTGCAGGAAGGAAAACGTGGGATTCGTCGACACCTGGGACAATGTCTACTACGATGACTATTTGTTTTTGGACGATGGAGTTCATCTGAACCAGGTGGGAGCAGCACGTTTTGGGCGTCTTCTCAACGATGCGGTGAAGGATTTTCGGAGAAGAAATCGACTCAGCACAGGACAACCAGGAAGGAGGACCGAAGACAGCGAGGGCGGCAACCTGCGAAGGAATTAAATGCTAATCTGTCAAGAACCGCGAATTTGGATAAAGCTCCACCAACACGACCCAAATTCAAAACCGCCAGGGATAACGACCAAGGACCGATGTCAGCCATGAATGTAAATGTAGATCCGATCAGAACCAAAAATTTGATTAAAGAACGTTCTGTGAGTTCTAAAACCGCAACTTTAAAGGTTTTCTATGCAAACGCTTGTAGCATACGCAATAAATTTTCAGATCTAGAGGAACTAGTGTTTACTGAAAATTATGATGTGATTGGTATAACAGAATCTTGGCTCAATACAGTAGATAGAGACTTTTTAGCAGAGTATTCACTTCCCGGTTATGTAATGTTTGAGAAAAGCCGAATAAATAAAAATGGAGGTGGCGTTTTATTTTATATCAAAGAAAGTCTTAACCTGATCCTCTCGTCAAAACCTCAAATTGTGAACGTCGACACATCTTTTGTGCTAATAAAGAATAATAAAGGTACAAAAATAATACTTGCATTAATATACAGACCTCCAGCTCAATCACTGCAAACTGACCGAGAAATTTATGAACAAATTGCAGATGTAAGTAACTCACAAGATACCGTATTTTTTGGCGACTTTAATTTACCTGTGACCAAGTGGGGCGATACTCTTACTTCACACTCCGGACATGACTTGTATACGAACTTGCAAGAGAGTTCGCTTTATCAATTTGTTCGAACACCGACCCGTGGTAATAACGTTCTTGACATTGTACTTGCAACAAAAGAAGAATTAATAGAGAATTTGAATGTTGGTGATGAATTCAGTAACAGCGACCATCGTACGATAACTTTCACTTTAAACTTTACTAGTAACGAACCAAATAGTAGCATCGAAAAAGTCCCTAATTTCAAGAAAGCAAACTTTCATAAACTTAGAGCTATGTTTAAAGAAACTGACTGGAGCTTTTTAATTAACAATAACGACATAAATACATCTTGGAAGTTATTCGAAACCACTTACCTAAAAGCAGTGCAAGACTGCATACCATCGAAAATACGGCGTCCAGGCCATAATATAAGCCCAAATGGTGGAATAAAGATATTTCAAACTGCCTGCTTGCTAAAAAATTTGCTAATGATAGATTAAAATCCTCACAAAATGACGAAGAACGGATGAAATTTGTAGAGCTACGACGCAAAGCCAAAAAGTTAATTAAGCAAAGTAAAAAGACCCTAGAGTTACATATTGCGAATCAAAGTAAAACAAACCCAAAAGAATTCTATAGTTATATCAGAAAGAAAAAAGTAGTTACTTCAACTGTTGGACCGTTAGTCGATGAAAATGGAGAATACACCAAAGACGAAGTACAAATGAGTAATGCCCTCAATACCTTCTTTGCATCAGTTTTTTACAACAGAAGACCTCAGTGATATCCCTACACCATCGCCGATTCAGATTGATAATTCAGATGTTCTAAGCAATATCACCGTTACAGAGAGAAAAGTATTGAATTGTTTAGATAAACCCAAGGTAAATAAAACGCCTGGACCTGATACAATCTCGCCTAGAGTTCTAAAGGAAGCTAAGGATGAGCTCTCCAAACCACTGACATTACTATTCAATAAATCCTTGCAGTCTGGAACTATGCCTGATCAGTGGAAGATAGCCAACGTAACACCGATATTCAAAAAAGGCAGCAAATCCCTACCCAGTAACTATCGTCCAATTAGCTTAACCTCAGTTGTATGTAAATGCTAGAAACGGTCATAAGAGACAGACTCGTAAATCACTTAGAGGAAAATAACATACTTAAAGATACTCAACACGGCTTTCGTAAAAAACGTTCCTGTTAACAAACCTCTTAGACTTCTTCCACGATATCCTCAACCTCTACGATGAGAGTAAAGCTGTAGATATTATATACCTTGATTTTCAAAAGGCCTTTGACAAAGTTCCCCACAAACGTTTACTGCTAAAACTAAAAGCGCATGGAATACAAGACGGTGTGTTGAAATGGATAGAAAATTGGCTCAACGACAGAAAGCAAAGAGTAGTCATAAACGGTAAGGCATCTAAAGGGACCAATGTAAGTAGCGGGGTACCCCAGGGATCGGTACTAGGACCAATTCTCTTTCTAATTTACATCAACGACATAGATGAGGGTCTCACCTGTACAATCTCAAAATTTGCTGACGATACAAAAATTGCAAAATAGCGTACTCTCAAAAGATCAAGTTGACGATATGCAACACAATCTAGATAAATTGTCATGTTGGGCCCAAATTTGGCAAATGAGTTTCAATGCGGATAAATGTTAAAGTACTACATATCGGATACCTAAATGAGAAAGCAAACTATTCGATGAATGGCACTCAGCTTAAGAATGTAAACAGAGAAACCGATCTGGGAGTAACAATATCGAGTAACCTAAAACCGAGTCAACAATGTTCAGAAGTTGTTAAGAAGGCAAACAAAATAATTGGCTTTATAGGCAGATCATTTGAGCATAAATCCAAAGACGTAATCCTAACCCTTTACAATTCCTTAGTCCGCCCTCTTCTGGAATACTGCGTTCAATCCTGGTGCCCTTATTACCAAAAAGACATAAACAAGCTAGAACGAGTTCAACGTAGAGTTACCAAAATGATACCTAACCTAAAGAACAAACCATACGAAGAGCGTCTTAGAGAATTAAATCTATTTCCTTTAACCCAGCGCAGATTAAGAGGTGACTTAATTCAAGTCCAATCTAATTACACGCGGGGAAACGGTTGCAAAATTATTGGTAAATCTTTTAACTCACACGAATCTAAGAATTTCTTCTTCAATCGAGTTGTCAACTTGTGGAATGGGCTTCCCCGAGACGTTATAGACTGCAGCACCGTTGATTCATTTAAATTCCGTCTAGACAAATATCTCGCATCAAACCCGCGACTGACTGCGTTTGTAAATGAATAACTTTATTTTATCCTCCCCTCAGTTACTAACCAATATGTCCCCTACTAACTTCCTAGTCCTGCCACGTTAGTGGCAGGGCAGTAGTTCCCTTTCCAATGTTCCCTTACCCACTCTAAACCACTGTTTGGACACTTGATCCTCAGTGTTTTGGAGGACAAGCAGCCTAGAAGGGTCACTAGATCTGTTGTTGCTTGATTTCCTTTGTACTCTCTCTCTCTCTCTTTCTCTTTCTCTCTCTCTCTCTTTCTCTCTCTCTCTCTCTCTCTTTCTCTCTCTCTCTCTCTCTCTCTCTCTCTCTCTCTCTCCTCATTTCCATTTCGGCATCCATTCCCCTTTCTATTTCCTTAATCCCTCTTTTATCTCCTCCCCCTTCCCTCTCTCCTCCCTCCCCCTCCTCCCTATAACCTCGTTGAGACTAAGTCAATGGAGGGAGGGAGAAATAGAGATAAAAAGAAAAGGAATTCGAGCGCTAGACACCTTATGTTAGAAGGTTTGACAAAGAGAAATGAAGCACGAATGTTAATGTTTATAATGTTTACATGTTTCATATTATTTTATCAATTTTATGTATGTACTAACAAGGCTCAAATGCAGAATGTGATACACACTGCTGATCTGTGTATATTTTGACCAGAGAGAAAGAGAGAATTAACACTCGTTGCGACCAATGTATCCTTATGTCCTATATAAAAAAAATAAAAACTCATATTGAGGGTTATGTACCAGTAGATATTGATACGTAGTGGCCGAGTTTGTTGGACCAACCCACCCCGCTTGTTGCCAGACGATTCCATGATGTTCTAAGCTTACCAGCCATATTAACATCAGTCTGCTCTATGCATTCGTTGAGGGAGGGTGTGTGTCCAAGCAAGAGGTGTTTTAGATGCTGCAAAACACGGATAAAAGTCCTAATTCTACATTTATGTGTGACAGCTGTATACCATATACGAATGTGAAGTTTATTTCATGTTACAGATCATAACTCATGCTGTCTAACCAACACAAAACTTATTAAATACTGTATTATTTCAATGAGTTATTGCAAGTGTGAAATACGATGATGAAAGAGACAAAGGCGGTAAAACTATGCTTGGTTAGTGGCCACGCTCGAGGCCACTTTCCCACTATTATTTCAAGGTCCGTGAGGGTCAGACTGAATGAATGAAGACATGTTTGGAGAGAATTTAACCTAATCTTTCTATTGGAACTCGTTAAGATTCGGTCTGGGCTATGGATATGGCGCTAGGGCGACGTATATTGAGCGGAAATAGCAGGAAAATGCCCGCCAGAGCGTATTTGTAGCTATGTAACTCACTCTAATAGAAGGGTAAATTGTACAATATGAAGAGATCGTAATGATATACAAGGAACGAGATTTTAAATTAAGAGATGTAAGCATTGGACATAGGTCTCGTTAACAAGGAATGGATATTAGGACATTTATCGAAAGACAAAATAAAATCATAGGTAGAGCGAAATTTATTGAAAATATAAAGGGAAAAATAGATTACTAATTGAAAGGGGAAATTATTTAGATGAAAAAACAATTGTGAGCTTATTATTCTGAATACTGCCGTGTGATAGCACTGGGACAGCATAAATCATGTTCACAGCTCGCGAAAAGAAAAACAAATTGGTTTGAAAATGCTATGTGAAATAACACATCACCGGTCAGATATACCAATGGAACATACACACACACCCATTCGTACTTACGATACATGTTTACTGGTTTTCATTTAAAATGGTGTACAGACGAAATTAATCAGCTTAGTGAGACTCCTAAACTAAAAATATAATTAAGATATAATTGAAACATTTTGGCAGGTAATAGACTCGAGTTAAGGGCCTGGCTATTCCAAGCCAAATACTCGTGGCAGCGAAAGTTTTTTTGTGAGAATCCTCATCACTTGAAATCAGCGACTCCGTATACAGAATAGATATTGCATTAAGGAATCATGACCTTGACTTTGTAATACCTTCTTTGGTGCAACATAAATATGTGTATTGAATATTTTTGTTTTGCTAAACAATGGACTGGAATTTTCGAAAAGGGGCTCCTGTCCTGACGATAATTTTGACTTAAGTGTGCTGGATTAACAATCTGTAAGGGTTGATAGCCTATAATGTCATATTTTAAGTACCGGTAATTGATAATCATAAAATGATTGTCATATTACTCGTATCATGTTTTTGTATATTCATATAATGTCATTCTCTTAAGACGTGCATGGTAAGATGCGAGTTGTGGCCCACCTCTCTCTCTCTCTCTTCTCATTATCAGCCCTGCCCCCTTATCACCTCTCCCGCTGTCTCTTTACCCACCACAACAACACTTTGGCAGGCGGTAAAAGCGGGCTGGGTGATTTGGGGGTGATGTCGTGGCAGGAGGTTTCAGTCAAGTGAGTGGTGGACAGACTTTAAGTGTTGGATAATTTTGGGTATGTGTCTACGTGTAGTTCAGAGAGTCTTTATATTGTGTGTGTGGTTAAAAGAGTTTTGGCTTAGCGTCTGTGTGTGATTTAGAGAGTCTTAAGAGTTCCTTGTGTGTGATTGAGAGTTTAATTAAAGTATGTGTGGTTGAAACAGTTTTAGTTTGAGTGGGTGCGTATGGTTTAGAGAGTTTTAGTAAAGTCTGTGGTCAGGAGAGTTTTGTTATTATAGTTTTATGTGTGTGTTAAGAGATATTTTGTTTGTATTTTTACCAATGATACATTACACAGAGAGTTGTAATTATTATATATGGTCGTAATAAAATATGCCTCTTTTATCGTGTGGCAGCTTCTGAATATACTTCATATATGAAATCCGTCATGTATAATAATCTACCTTGAATCTTACTATATGTGCCGATACCAGTCTGGAAGATTATCAAAATATTACCAGAACAAATATTCGATGTCACCTTCCAAGGTGTTCCTCGAAAAAGTGGCTAATCGGAAAATTGTGGGATAATGCTTGTGTACTTTTGGCTAATTGTTATCCGAATGCCATCAACATTTTATTACTTGGGAACAGGTCTTGACGACTCCTCAGAATAATATGCGAAAGAAATAATCGGTTAAAAATATATTATATTCGCAGATAGCTGATGGTGTTTGTGTGTGCGTGTTGGTGTTACTGTGTGGGTGTATGTGTGTGTTTGTTGTAGTGTTTAATGTATGTGTATATAATAGGGGGGGGGGGGGTGTATAACAGACGATGCAAATTTATCCAAGATTTCCAAACCGACGAGATAGTTACAAGGAGTTAAAAGGTATAGTTAATATCCCAAAGGCGTTTCTGTTCATTCTGGAGAATATTTATAAGTGGAAAGAGAGATATTGTGTAGTGTAGTATGCTCATTACAGAGAGTCAATGTCTGCTCTCTTCTTGAATTGCTCTACTGAAGAACTATTTACAACTTCTGGGGGAAGTTTGTTCCAGGCAGAATAGATCTTACATGTGCAAACTTTTCCACATATACTTTTGCTGAACCTTTTTAATTCCAACTTCCAGCCATGATTGCTTGTTGTATAATATATATTGATGCTAAGCATTTTTCCATACCCCACATTGTCAAATCCGTTAAGGCCTTTTGTCTCCATTCACATAAAATACAAAATAAAATAAAATAAAAAGATGCTAGTTTGGTGGCGGAATTGTAATTGTTTGGAACCATAAAGATCTTCAAGGTAAAGCTTGATTAGATGTTGAGTATGGACCAATTGGCTTTCTGTAGACCCTCGAATAGGCTATTAATGTTCTTGGAAATTTCAAATAAACAATTCCTACATGTATACGACAATGATTAAAGAAAACACCAGCACACACACACATAGAGAGAGAGAGAGAGAGAGAGAGCGAGAGCGAGAGCGAGAGAGAGAGCAATTCCAAGGTGATGGGAAAGCTAGCACTAATGATAAGAGGACATACACCCAGTCCAAGCCCAACCTCACCCGCCCCATCCATGAAGCACTCGATAGATTCTCCCTAGCTGCTGCGGTCGGGGGAAATTACGGGGAAGGGTGTAAAGGGTGGAGGCTGATAAGGGGAGACAGGGGGACATGACACCACACCACACTGATAACATATTGACACCAGCCTTATACCACACACACCACTAACATCACACACCGCACTGATAACATATTGACACCAGCCTTATACCACACACACCGCACTGATAACATATTGACACCAGCCGTACACCACACATCACACTGATAACATATCGACACCATCCTTATACCACACACACCACTGACACAACACTGATAACATATTGACACCAGCCTTACACCATACATACCACTGACACCACACTGATAGCATATTAACACCAGCCTTATACCACACACACCACTAACACCAAACTTAAGAACACCACGTGTACTACCACAGGACAAATGAGAGAGAGAGAGAGAGAGAGAGAGAGAGAGAGAGAGAGAGAGAGAGAGAGAGAGAGAGAGAGAGAGAGAGAGAGAGAGAGAGAATATTCTTTCCGGAATGGCGCAAAGAGATAAGGAAACTAAACGAAAAATAACCCTAACAGATGATAAAAGCGACCAAAGAGAAAGGTGCCAAGGTTAAAACGACAATGGCTCACCCAGGTTCACATAGCTCTTGTAGTAAAAGGGGAAACGAAAGTGGGCTGTCTCAACTTGAAGTATATTACTAATGTCTTGATCCCTAGACCGCTATCAAACATAAACACACACACACAGCCCGTAGCCTAGTAGGTAGAGCTCTCGTCTCACACACGAGGGGTCGGGGGTTCAATCCCCGGCCGGGCGGAGACAAATTGGGCTTGTCTCCTTTCATGTGTTAGCCTCAGTTCACCTAGCTGTAAATAGGTACCTGGAATAAGTGGACGACGTTATGACGTCCCATCTGGGGTTGGCAAAAATGGTACAAGGCGAGATGGGTATCATATGGTTCACCTAAGCTGATGGCTACCTAAGCCTTCGGGCGAGACGGTACCGTCTATAGTGAGAATGGTACCATACAGATCCACCCTAAGCCTTCGTTTCCGATGTCGCAAATTGGCTAAAAATACAGACTACACACACATCCACAGCCATTCCAACGATACATATAACACCTACACATATAGGAGGCGGGAAATAACGAGCATTTTCACTCCCGCAATACAACTAGATAAGTACAACTAGAGTAAGTACACACACACACAAAAGACCCCCCCCCAAAAAAAAAACTTGGGGCGAAAGGCTTAAATCGCCTAACTAATGGGGCGAACGTCTCAAAATTTCAAAATTAATAAGGCTAAGCATGAGGGAGAAGGGAGTACAGAAAATACAATAACCTCTCTTAAAGATTTTCAACACACAAGGACGCATATATTTATTTTATCCTGGATGTAGCTGGACGGTTATATTTAGCTTGAGAAGAACCTATGTGGGCTAATTGGAATTAGCCTATAGTTAAACGGTCCATACATAAAGGTTTTCCTAAGCTAGCTTAAATCGTCGTTAGATAACAAGAAAATAATATAAACAAGGAATGGAAGCATTACAAGGGTATCAATTTTTGTTTTTCCATAAGTATCCGTGTACGATTTTAGTAGGTTAGAAAGCATCTCGTAGATAAAGTTTAATATATGTAAATGCATTTTTTTTACTCTGATGTTCAAGACTATTACAATATATACCTGTACAGTATATCACGACGATATTGTAATCTTTAAGCATTTATTGTTTCTTCTTTTTTGAGAGCTTGAGGGAGAGTCTGGGGTTGGTTTATTAGCGCGAAGGTGGTCTTGGGGCCAAACAAATAATATAGTCTCGAAAGCTACAAAAACAATAAAAAAACTCCAATAATAATTTAAAAAACAAAACAATAACCTACAACAAATATCGAATCAGCTGGTGTTAGGGGTGCATGTAAGTTGAGTATAATAAAAATAATAGTATCTTTCACTGTTTATGGATCTGACCACGTACATATTATTGGGTAGACATAACAAAGCCACTCCAACAGCTTCCTCTCTCTCTCCAACACCCCTTCTCCCCTCTCTACACTTTTCAGAAAACAAATAGGAAAAGTAGAATGTAGATACGAGGTGCCGTTGTAAAGGCTTATCCCTCAATACCTTCACCTGACCTTCCCATTCTTCCCTCCAGTGAGTACATTATGATGATTATAGCCTACACCGTTCAATACCGGTGAACTCCTTTTAATTAGGTTGTGGAAACTATTAGATAATTGTAGTCAGCTTAGGAAGGACCTCTAACAATTAGAAGGCTACACACCATCTCATAATGCATAATAATTAGTATGCATAATATATCGTAGGATTGTGCATAAACCTTTAACGTCTTGATAGCGGAATGCTTACTGTGTGGAATTTCGGTGTGAGTATCCTAGGTACGAGTCCTTGGAGTACCACATGTATTCATTACTTTAATTGATTTCATTAATTAGGTTTATTGTTAAGTTAATTGGTGGGTTGGTGAAAAATAAGATTAATTTATTCAGGTTCAGGAGTAATTCCTAGCGAGGCCTTCCCTTGTGGTTAAGTGCCCCATCAATTACCCCTTCCATTCGTCATATCATTAGGCTACCATAGAGCAGTTGGGAGTATGTACAATGTACATGCTTAGATTAATATGCAGTATTCGAGAATGCATAATATATCGTAGGCTTGTGCATAAACCCTTAACTGACTTGATAGCGGAATGCTTAGTGTGCGATATTTAGGTGTGAGTATCCTAGGCTCGAGTCCTTGGAGTATCACATGATTGTAGGCTATTCATTACTTTCATTTATTTCATTAATTAGGTTTATTTGTAAGTTAATTGGTGGGTTGGTAAAAAATAATATGAATTATAATCCTTTGAGATCCCACAAATCCTTCCAAACTGAATAAAATCGTCTACTAGTGTCCAGAATATACTGACAATTACGTCACTGGTACTGAATGGGTTAAACAAATTAAAGTTTGTTTATTTTTTTATTTATTTTGTTCAATACTAGTAGTGGCATAGATAAATTGAAAGATTGTATTAATATTATTTTTGGTAAACAAGAGGTAAGAAAATAAGGAATTTCAAGCCAATTAAGTAAACCCAGGGGCAGGGGGGCCGTTAGAAAGTATATATATATATTTATTACACAAACTCTCTTCAGCTTCTATTACTATTCATGATGTAGTTAGAATTGGTTATGAACTAATATTTACCATCATTTCACCAGTCACGATGTATATTAAAAACTGAAAATCTCGCCTAATAAATTGGCATACAATATAAACCAAATGTTATGATATTTATTGATAGTACACAGGATGACTAGATGGCTGGAGCAAAATAGGAAAGCAGAGTAACTCCTCTGTCCACTGATAGTACACAGGTCGTACACAGGATGACTAGATGGCTGGAGCAAAATAGGAAAGAAGAGTAACTCCTGTCCACTTAATCTTCTTTCCTATTTTACTCCAGCCATCTAGCCATCCTGTGTATTATATCAATAACAATCTTAAAATTTTGTTTGAACAAGAAAGTTGTAGGCTATATATAGTGTGTCATGAAGTGAAAACAAATACTCGAATTTGTCATGTATTACATATTGTCAATTATCTAATTTCACCAGATACACCCATCCGACTGGATGCAGGCAATATAGGTAATGGTAAATATGTTTTTGTTTAATCTATGGCAATAAGAAGCGTCAGAGCTAGACTTACCAACCGCTATAGTCTATTCGCTGTAAGTAGGCGAGAAATCAAGACCTATATCCTCTGTAACCCAAAAAGTACTAGAGCAAATTGGCTATACATTTCCACGTCTATTCCTTGACTGACTCCTCCCAAATGGTAGATATATTAGCTCGATTACTCTAGTCGTTTTTTTTAGTTACAGAGGTTAGAGGTCATGATTTTTCGCCTACTTACAGCGAATAGACTATAGTTGTATCTCCCCAACAGATAATCTCACACATGTTGAATCAAGCCCCGAAGCCTTCAAATCGTCCTCCAGCTCACTTCCTCACATCCTTCCTTGCTGTGAGGCCTTAACCCCTTCTATACCGGCGATGTACTTTTCATCCTATTCTGGCAACTATTAGACGATTTTGTTCAGCTTAGAATGACGTCTACCCGTTATAATGCTACAGCCTTTCTCAATAAATCCTATTAGCTACCATATATCCTTCCTAAGCTTCATATAATCATCTAAATGTAGCTGCAATCAAATAAAAAAGACGTTGCAGGCACAGAAGGGGTTAATATAATCAAATGTATATTACTTGTTTTTCCTTTCCTATAATCATGTCATGCCGTAAAATCAGCTTTTTATCATAACATTGCATAATCAGAAACGAGATATTCGCAGATTTGCAACAATCCTCTTATGTTCTTGTTGTCATTATAGATATTGGGGGGGGGGGTTGTTCTCGACAACTAAAGGGCATAACAGATCTTATTATTGAAACGGAAATGGGACGAAAGATCTTACAATCGCCAAACTAATGTGGAGAATGTCGTAAAGTCTCATATCCCACCCAGTCAGAGAGAGAGAGAGAGAGAGAGCGAGAGAGAGAGAGGAAGGCGGAGGGATGATAAAGGCAACATTTTACTCATCCTAATATTTTGAACTTTATGAAAGAGAGATAGTGTGTGTGTGTTAGGAACGATGTTTAAAATATAGTAATGGGGCTAAATTTGAAAGCGAAGGGGATCCAGAAAAAAAAAAAATCCGCTTACATAGCTATTGGTACTTGTTAATGAATACTTATGATTTCTTTGTTCACGTATGTGTGCATTACATTTGTGTGTCGGTCTATATGTGCATACTGTATATTTACATGAAACAATCCTTTGTATTGGGTTACCTCCTTTGCAAGCGTGCACCTATTTAACTCCATTTGTCTATATCCATCTACCTATGGATGTACCAATTAGGCCTATCTACGATATATATATATTTTTGTTTTTATGTGTTCCATTTTATCTATTAAACATTATTGCATTATTTCTTTCTATCTGTCATTTTGACCATTTCACTCACACTCTCACTCACTCAATTCTCTCTCTCTCGCTCTATCTATCTATCTATCTATCTTTCTTTCTTTATCTATCTCACACACACACACACACACACACACAGCCCGTAGCCTAGTAGGTAGAGCTCTCGTCTCACACACGAGGGGTCGGGGGTTCAATCCCCGGCCGGGCGGAGACAAATTGGGCTTGTCTCCTTTCATGTGTTAGCCTCAGTTCACCTAGCTGTAAATAGGTACCTGGAATAAGTGGACGACGTTGTGACGTCCCATCTGGGGTTGGCAAAAATGGTACAAGGCGAGATGGGTATCATAATTATGGTTCACCTAAGCTGATGGCTACCTAAGCCTTCGGGCGAGACGGTACCGTCTATAGTGAGAATGGTACCATACAGATCCACCCTAAGCCGATGTCGCCAATTGGCTAAATACAGACTACACACACATCCACAGCCATTCCAACAGTACATAACACACTTAACATGCATTTCACGCAATACATTCCCAGTTAAGGAGGCGCGATAATAATGAGCTTAGCTCGCATTGCGTGGATTCCCCTTGACGAACAAGTAACTGAGTAACTGAGTAACTGAGTAACACACACACACACACACACACACACACACACACACACACACACACAAACACACACACACACACACACACACACACACACCAAGGCCAAGAAACTTAGAGGTGGCGACGCTGGTCATCTTTTGTTTCAATGTTGACACTCCAAACACCTGCCCAACCCACCACCACCACCACCACCACCACAACCACACTACCACTACTAACACACTATCACTACTACCACTACTACCACCACCACTACCACTCTACCACTACTAACACACTACCACCCATCACCACTAGCATCTGGAACTCCATCACCACCACTAATATCACCAACACTACCACCACCACACTACCACTACTAACACACTACCACCCATCACCACATAGCATCTGGAACTCCATCACCACCATTAACATCACCAACACTACCACCACCACCACCACTACCATCACCAGTAGCCATATCACCACCACCACCTCCAAAATTGCCATCATCACCCTCACCACCACCATAAGTACCACCACCATCACCACCACTAACTTCATTGCCGCTACCACCACCACCACTACCACCACCACCACCAAAGCCATTAGCTCAATTAACACAACCGCCACAGTAACACCACAACGTTATTTTCTAGACCTCACGCTAATAATATATCAAGGGGTATATACAACCATGTAATTTTAATTATTATTTATACGATCATCAGTACATATACCACCACTCTCATAATGATTAGGCTACATACATATTCATCCATACATTCATACAGATATGAGACAACCCTAAGCTGAATGTTCACTATGACATTTCTTTTCTAAAAAGATCAATGTTTTTCACAGCATTTTTTACTGAACTACATTTAACTAAGTTATGTTTTCTCTTCCTAGTGGGAATCTAGATTTTTGTATTACTAGTTATAGTTAGTTCAATATAATGTATTCGTCGATAATTCTTTTAGCCCAGTTCATTTGGTTATATGTAACTCAGAGAGAGAGAGAGAGAGAGAGATTGTGGGTAAGGCATTATGAAAAAAGGACAGACAAGTTTAAAAGAATATGTGAAAGAACGTAAGAACATCTGTTAACATAGAGAATAGCAAGCTAGAGAGGAAGCAATATAGGAGGAAGAAAGAAGATATAGATGTATATGTGTTACAAAGATTAATATGTTAATATAAATGTAAAATGTGAATAATGTAAAATGAGCGGCATATATAAAGTAGAAGACAGAAAAGGATAAAATATGAAAAAATAATAATAGGGAGGGCGACAAAGAGAGAGAAGGATGCTAGGATGGGTGAAAATAAGGTAGAAAGGAATAACACTACGAAGGGAGGAAGATGCACTGGGAGAAGGATAGACTGCGAGAAAGACTAGAAGGGAGGTAGACAAGGAGGGAGGGAGGGACAAAGAGGGGGAGGATGCCAAGGTGGCAGAAAAGTGAGAGATGGAGGATAAAGAGTATAAAGATCGGGGAAGGAAGAAATTAGATATGAGGAAAGCAAAACTGCGAAGGAGGGGGAAATACAATCATGGAGGGAGGAAATTGTGCAGCAAGAGATGGAGGAAAGTAGACAAATGGAAGTGAAAAGAGAGAGAGAGAGAGAGAGAGAGAGAGAGAGAGAGAGACGAAAAAGGGAGGGACCTACACATTCTTCAAGTGTAGGATACTACAATATTCTCATTTTACGCTTGACCGCCACCCAGTCAGAGAGAGAGAGGGGGAAAAAAGGATGGAGGAGTGATAGAGGCAATATTTTACCCATCCTAATATTATGAACTATATGAGAGAAAGAGAGAGAGAGAGAGAGAGAGAGAGAGAGAGAGAGAGAGAGAGAGAGAGAGAGAGAGAGAGAAGAGGGGGGGGGGGGGGGCCTAGGGGGGCGACACAGGCAACATTTTACCCATCCTAATATTGTGAACATTATGAGAGAGAGAGAGAGAGAGAGAGAGAGAGAGAGAGAATATACGTGAAACACTGTAGAAATATTTTAGAGAATGTTAGTCAAGACAAATATTGATATTGCTTTTTATCATATCTATTCTTGACTTCAGATATTTTGTTTTTCTTTCGTATGCACTATTTCTTCAAACTTGCAACTGTACCGTATGTCGAGGCGGCCAGCGGATGTCAATACAATTATCTCTCCTTTTGTTTTTCTTTCTATTTAAGCCTTATATAGTTGACACAAGTGTAGGATCAGGGGCGGAATTATGTTGTACTTACTCTAGTTGTACTTACTCTAGTTGTATTGCGGGAGTGAGCATGCTCGTTATTTCCCGCCTCCTATATGTGTAGGTGTTATATGTATCGTTGGAATGGCTGTGGATGTGTGTGTAGTCTGTATTTTTAGCCAATTGGCGACATCGGAAACGAAGGCTTAGGGTGGATCTGTATGGTACCATTCTCACTATAGACGGTACCGTCTCGCCCGAAGGCTTAGGTAGCCATCAGCTTAGGTGAACCATATGATACCCATCTTGCCTTGTACCATTTTTGCCAACCCCAGATGGGACGTCACAACGTCGTCCACTTATTCCAGGTACCTATTTACAGCTAGGTGAACTGAGGCTAACACATGAAAGGAGACAAGCCCAATTTGTCTCCGCCCGGCCGGGGATTGAACCCCCGACCCCTCGTGTGTGAGACGAGAGCTCTACCTACTAGGCTACGGGCTGTGTGTGTGTGTATGTGTTCCATGTCCATATTAATGCCTATCTCTCATGTATTTGTCTGCCATTTGGAGTCCAATACAAATGGTGTTGATCATGTCTCTCACAACTTTTGGAACACTATGACAAAATTCTTAAAGCGCTAGAAGAAAAGAAAAACGTGGATGTCATTTACACCGATTTTGCTAAGGCATTTGATAAATGTGACCATGGTATAATAGCCCACAAACTGAAAGCAAAAGGTATAACTGGGAAAATCGGACGGTGGATATACAATTTCCTCGTAAACCGAAAACAATCGGTAGCAGTAAACCAAGTCACTTCTGAGCCTTCGGATGTCAAAAGCTCAGTGCCCCAAGGAACAGTGCTAGCACCCCTTCTGTTCCTCATACTAATTTGCGACATAGATACCAACAACAGACACAGTACGGTGTCGTCTTTTGCTGATGACACAAAATTAAGCAAGATAGTAAACACACAAGAGGACACGGGCCGACTGCAGGAAGACATGAATGTAGTGTTCCAGTGGACCAGGGAAAACAACATGCAATTCAATGAGGAAAAATTCCAATTAATACGGTACGGAGATAATAATGGTGTTAAAGAAATTACAAATTACTTAACAGAATCTAACCACATAATAGAACGGAAAGACAGTGTGAAAGACCTTGGGGTATTAATTGTCTGAAAATATGGGTTTCAAAGTACATAACCAGGTCAAAGTGGCGGCTGCGAAACGTCTAACGGGTTGGATTCTGTGTACTTTTAAAACACGCGGTGAATTGCCTATGATAACGCTCTTCAAATCTCTAGTGCTACCGCGGCTTGAATACTGTAGCGTATTAACATCCCCATACAAAGCAGGTGAAATAAATGACAGAGAGTGTACAAAGAAATTTCACTTCGCATATAAGTTCGATAAAATATCTACACTATTGGGAGCGTTTAAGAACACTGAATCTGTACTCACTGGAACGTAGAAGAGAACGTTACCTAATAATATACACGTGGAAAATCGCAGAGGGTTTAGTACCAAACCTACATACTCCGATAGTCATGAAATTCAGTGATAGGAGAGGCTGGGAATGCGAAATCCCCCGGATGAATAACAGGGGTGCTATGGGCTCTCTGCGAGAGGGCTGGTTATCACACAGAGGCCCACGTCTCTTCAACAAACTCCCACGGCGAGTAAGAGACATGAGGGACATCTTGTTAGACAACTTCAAGAGAGCCCTCGATGTCGAACTGAAAAAAGTGCCAGACGAGCCCATCCTCGCAAGGGAGCGAGCTGTCGCTTCAAACAGTCTACTGCACCAAATCACCACCCATAACGAGGGGCGTCGCGCTCCTTGGTGCCGCTAGAGGAGCGGCGAACACATCCAAAGGTATCCAAAGGTAAGGTAGGTTTGTACAGTTGTCCTCATGATTTCACACCCACTATGTCATGTTTATGTAGCCTTAATATAAATTTGAAATAACACCGTCAATTGCAAAATATGAATGTAGCCTACTGTTGCCTAATTAAATACGTTTTTTTTTTATTCAATCATATAATTTTTCCCTTCCCTACATAATATCATTGGGTGGATACACATTCATGCAATCATTAATGGATGTGTCATGGTCAAGGTGTGAAAACGTTGAGGGACCTTTACCTGAGCCACCTCGAGCTCCATAGGCTGTGATTAACCTCTCTACTGAGTCCTATTTAGTGTTTATAGTTTTTGCTTATTTTCTATGATCAGACGCTTTCCATTTCCCTGGTAGCTTTGCTTCTCTAGAATATTTGCTAACTACCTGTGCCCGTTTGTATTTATCTTTCCATATTTATGTATGTTTATCAGTATTTCAGACTATTGATACATATTTACAAAGCAATTGTATTTACCTTGGTAGTATGATAGCCCATCCCTCTAGCGGTCTATATATCCATGTATCTACAGTATATTGGCTTTGTCTTATTTCATTATGATATACAGCCATTTCCCATCTATCTATCTATCTATCTATCTATCCATTATCCATCCATCTATTTCCTTTATGCCCCAAGAGTTTATTGATTACATGAAAAAGTGTCGACCCAGAAGAAAAGAAGGCAAGAGGGAGATAAATGAAGAATACTTGAACACGAGGGGGGGGGGGGAGAGCAGAAAAGGAAGAAGATGAAGAATACCATTGGAATAAGGGAAGAGAAAAGGAACAGTGAAAATATTTAGTTGTACTTCATTCCTTCATTGAGTTGACGTATTGAGTTCATCGTATTTTGGTTTACCACTTCTGTACCGGCTACATCTTTTAATCTTTATATTGTAGCTATATTTAGACTTGTGCAATTTAAGAAGGATCTGTGGTATTAATAAGGATAACGTGAGATAGTAAGAAGACTGTTCATTGCTGAAGGCTGTTTTTAAACTGAACTTAATTGTCTAATAGTAGCTAGAATAAAGTTAAAAGGACGGAACTGGTACTGAACAGGTAAATATAAGGGAAGGGAAAAAGAACTGGAAATATTTAGCTGTATTTCATTCCATCATTAAGGGGGAGGTGGTTGTTTTTCTCCCTCATGTTTAGTCCCATTAGCTTTGAGATTTTAAGTCGTTCGTTCCATTAGTTTGGCGATTTTAAGACCTTTCGCCCCATTTCTTTGTCAATATAAAGACCTTTCGTACCATTTACTATGGGTTTCAGAGGCCGTGTGGCATCGTTTTTCGGGAATAACTTATTAACTAACAGTTGGATCAGTATGATATTTTGACACAGCTTTTTTCACACCGTCCCCTAATTTTCGTCAATATAGTGCATTACCAAAAGTGTAGAAATAAGCCACTTATCCCTGTGTCATGAGGTTAAAGTCACACATTAATGACTAAGAAACGGACAATGCTACCGTGGCTTACCTGTGAGAACCACCAAACCATTATTGCTCCTCCATCAAACACGGTAGTTATCAGCCACCACCCAACCCTATTATCGCCTTTAAATTCAAGTTATCTGTTGATATATAGTGTATATATACAAAAAGTATGTATTTTTGTAAGTAAGCCACAATTCAGAGAGAGAGAGAGAGAGAGAGCGTGTATATCAGCCCAGTTCATCTTTGCCCTTTCATCTGCTCACTTTCTCCCCCAATGTTTTTCTTCATACTAGGCTGAAGTTGCTGAACTCTCCTTAAATGCATTATGTAAATATATGTGGGTAATTTTGTTTCGCAGTTTTGAGATCAACATTTACTTCTGATCTGTGAGGCTTGATATATTGTTATCGAAGAAACTTACATTATTTACCCATTGGAGATCATGACGCATTTATACAGTTTATTCCGGCTATCATGAGACGATTTTATAGGAAGGATCTGTTGGAATTCTAAGGGTTAAGACTCTTAATTATCCCTCTGACTTCCATATACCCTTCCTAATCTGAATGAAATCGTCTAATAATAGCCAGACAACAAACGAAATACGCCATCGTATCTGCTAAGGGTTAAACTTTTCGGAGGATACGTGGAGAGATATTATTTCTCACAGTCATACATATAAACATCTGGGTTCAGTTCAGTTCAGTTGTTGAGCGGGAAGCTAGGCCTTTACAACGGTGCCTCCCATTTCTCGTCTTTTGTTTTGTGTCGTGCGCTTATACTACTCAATGAGAAGTAATGCAAGTTATGTGCTTCCTTCTTTTTTTCTTATTTTCTCTTCTTTCTTGTTAGTCATTCTTCTTTCTTATTTCCTCTTCTATCTTCTTAGTCATTCTTCTTTTTGGGGTTCCTCTAGTTTGTTTTTTTCGCATTTGTATTGTGGCTATGGAATGAGTGTGTAGAAAGACGTCACACCAGTAGTACCAATATAGCGAAGGAAGACTCTTTTTTTTTTTTTTTTTTTTTTTTTTTTTTTTTTTTTTTTATAGGGTCTTGAGTGTAGCCTCTCCCTCGCAGCCATTGTAGGCCTATTAACCCCTTGAGTAACTAGAACGCTATTTTACATTTTATTTGGGTTATCATTTGACAATTGTTTTTTTCCCCCTGGTTCCCCTTCTCCCTCATGTTTAGCCCCATTAATTTTCAGATTTTATGACGTTCGGCAAATTAGTTTGGCGATTTAAAGAGTTTTTGCCCCATCTCTTTGTCATTAATAACACTTTTCGAGTCATTTAGGTGTCACACTTTTCGAGTCATTAGGTGTCGATTTTGTTCCTGCCAAGCGATAGCGAGCCTGTGATTTAAGAGAAACCGGCCTTTTTCTATCGAAAAATGTACAAATTTATCTTGAAAGAAGGTTTTGGGTGTGTTTTTACATAAAACCCATTTCAACATACGCTTCAGCCATCAGAAACCTACATTATTATTGTATTTCTGTATACAGCTCCAACTTCCTTATAGCCTGAAACTCGCAAGTGGTCAATTGCGCCATAGCTATTGAACAAAGACAATGGAACCAAGTATTGACTTTAAACTTGATAACACCCGATTTCATAAAGCGAACTCTTTCTATACTCCTTTCGTTCAAAGCTTTTCATTAAGTTACGGTATAAATATATTAATCCTTCGAATTAATGTATATTTATCTAACTCTCTCTCTCTCTCTCTCTCTCTCTCTCTCTCTCTCTCTCTCTCTCTCTCTCTCTCTCTCCCCGTTCGTGCCATTGTCAGCAGCTGTGCCAGGGAGGGTCACACTGTCACCCCCCCCCCCCCACGACCTTCTTTGATAACCATTTTTTATGTACCTTTTTGTTCCAGCCTTTCTTCCCGAGTTTATTTTTGTTTTATTTTTTATTTTTTTATGTGCCAGGTTTTCATTTTTCGTCCTTTGTTATATTGTGGATTCCTGAAAACTGAATTAAGCCTCTTTTCATCTTAAACAGAGTAAATCGTCTTTTGATTATGATAGCCTTAATAACGGGGAGTAACGTGAAATAGTAGTCAAGTGGATTAAGTTTTCAGCATTCTATTTTTGTTTTACCATTTTTATTATTTACTCGTAAGGTATTGAATGTATATAATTATATGTGTAGCTAAAGGGTTAGGCAGGGAAGAAAGGAAAATTGAAACTTAAACTAGTAGGAGAAAGATAAATGGGTATGGTTTAGATAGTTGAGTTCTGCTTTTGTTCGCTGTTTGCTTTATGAAAATCATGTGGGGTTCACAAACCTTTGGGAGTAATTGTACGCTTTGATCTCATTGCAACCCATATCTAGAAAAGGATTATACTTTTTGTTTACTTAGCCATATAGGCAATTCGATATTGGATGAAGCTTGTCTGACCCTATCCATTTTAGATTAAAAATATGTGGTAATGAAAAAAAGTCTTGGATGCAAGTGAAAGTGTTGTTTAACACAAAAGAAGCACCTTTTATCATTAGAAATAGTTATTGAGTGAATGAGTGATGGAATGCTTGTATGTATGTGTGCTCAATTATATGATATGCAGTAGGATATGTCTGTCTATCTATCTATCTATCTATTTGCTCAGGCTATGTACTTTTAAAAAAAAACAAAAAATAATAAAATACTGTACGCCAAAATCTGTTAACTGTATTAAGGTTGGTAAAATAAGGAAGCCAACATTACACCAAGGAAGGGTGGCTATGGAGGTATTATCGTGGGAAGAGTTACTCAGCCATGGGTCTCCTTCACGTCTAAGTCACTACAACAGTAATTTAGACTATTTTTTAGAGTTAAGATAATTCTATAACATGGTATTAGATCATTCATGCGTTCCATACTAATTTATCATGGAATCTTAAATATATACCATCCTTCCATCTATGTCTGCGCGTTTAATCTCTCTCTCTCTTTATATATATATATATATATATATATATATATATGTGTGTGTGTGTGTGTGTGTGTATCCACAAGTATCACGTAATATATCTTTCTCATGAGTCGAGACATGGAAGTAATTTTCCAAACACTGGTCAGGATATTCCTCCATCACGGTTACTGCCTAAATATTTTCCTGAAGGCTACATTCTTGCACTTGTCTTCTCATCCTCTTTCTGAGTTATCGTCCGTCTTTCCTCGTTCCCTTTGTTTCGCTGGTTTAATTTCTGCCTCTCGCCTCTCGCCTCTCGCCGAGGCCGCTGAGGAGGCCCAAACAACTCAAGGTAAACTCAAGGTAAGGTAAAACATACAGTAGCATACATACATACATACATACATACATTTTCAAGGATATGCAAGCCACGTGGAAATTTCTCTAAATATATTCCACTATTTTACTCTCGTTCTTCCTCTGCTCTCCGTCTTCATTCATGTTTACTATCCTCTATTTCTGTTATCTTATTTTCCAAATTTCTTCTGTTCTAATTCTATTACTTTCTTGTCATTCCTTCCTGTTCCTGTCCCCTCCATCTTCGTCAGTGTTTGCCTCCCTCCCTCCCCACCTCCTTCCTTTAACTCCCTCCTCCCTCACTCTTGCCCTTCCTCCTGCTCCTCCTCCCTCCCTCCATCCCTCTCCTCCTCCCTCCCTCCTTCTGTCCCCCTCCCCCTTTCCCCTCCCTTGCTCTCTCCCTCCCTAATTTCCCTTCCCCTGGTCTGATGACAAATACTCCCTTCGACAAGATGTGAACCGTTTCAAGAGATCGTTTATCATTCTCTCTCTCTCTCTCTCTCTCTCTCTCTCTCTCTCTCTCTCTCTCTCTCTCTCTCTCTCTCTCTCTCTCATATGACCTCCCATTTTCCATTTGCTCCCCTACCCTCCCTCATTTTCCTCGTGCCCTTTTCTAATATGCTGAAATACTGTCCTCCTTCCTCCTCCCTCCCTCCCTCCCTCCCTCCCTCCCTTTCTCCCTACCTCTTTCTCTTCCTTCTTTCGTTTCTCCATTCATTCATTTCCATTTCTTTCCTTCCCCTATTTTGTCTTACCGTACCATTGCTTGTATGTTTATGCTCCTTGTCCAATTTTAATTTTTCTCAAATTATTCTCCATGTTACTTTATCTGAATCTTATTCCTTTTTATCTTTTCTTGATTTTTTTTCTCGATAGCAAAGTTTTTGTAACATTTTTTGTTTGTATTTATTTATATATTTATTTATTTATTTATTGTTATTATTTTTGTTTCTATTTCAACTTTACATTTAAATCCTTATGACATCTATTTTGCTGTTCCCACTACTTTCCCTTATATATATATATATATATATATATATATATATATATAGACTTTATATATAATTTATACTTCAATCTTTTCAATCATATGATGCCAATGTGTTTTATTCTGACTTTGTAGAGACGATTTGATTGACCTTTGTAAGTAACCAAAGAGGGTTCATTTAAAAATCGAACGAGTTGCCTAGGCATTTGGAAGCATATGAAGGTGATTCGTTCGCGGTCAGCCCCATTCGGGGAGAAGGGCGTTTAGTAATAGATAGATAGACATAGGTGTCCTGTGACCCTATATTGCCTAGAGGGTCTTCCTAAGTTAAATAATATCTTCTGGCTATAGCATCAATGGTATATAGAAATCGTCGTCTACTCGAAGGAGCTAAGCGTCTTTTCTCTATTCACGAAACGGTTATTCCTTTCTTAAGCAACCGGACTTTTTTACAGCCTTCTCCCAATCATAAACAGCTATAGGTAGCGCCAGCGAACTTGACAATAATCTTGACACCTTAACTTCTAATAACTCGAAATTAATGAAAGTAATCGGGCTGACGTTTCTATTATTTTGGAAGAGTCCACCAGGATATAGGTGTGGATATTTACAGCCAGTTTGCTCCTGGCCCTTTCGAGTTACAGAGAGGTTAGGGATCAAGATTATTGTCAACTTCGTTGGCGCTACCTATACCCTTATATAGTTTGTTTCGTGTTGTGTTATTAGTCTGCATCACTGTTATTCAAATTTGGTTCCTTACTTTAAAATATTCCTTATAGTCTCTCTCTCTCTCTCTCAGCATAGCCTAGCTATTAACAGCAAATTAGTAATATAGGAAGGGGGTCGGGGTGTGTGCTTATGTGAGAGAGAGAGAGAGAATGGAGGAACGGGACGGGATGTGCTTATGAGAGAGAGAGAGAGAGAGAGGTGATGATAACCTAAAGTGACACAACACTGCAGCTAGGATTAAGATAATTCAATCGTGTCCGTCTGGGTCTCTCTCTCTCTCTGTTATTGTGTCGAATGTACAGTACTATTGTCTACCTGTAACCACTTTCTGAGGCGATAAATAAAAGTTATTAATTCACGCTTCTCGTATATTAGTTAAATCACATGACAATATAAGATATTATGTTTTCGTTCTACCTACCTCTACATGATATTATTCCCTCGATGACGTACTTTTTATCATATTCCGGTTACCTCTAGACAATTGTCTTTATCTTATAATCTACCTCTTAGACTCAAAGGGGTAAATACTATCTCAATAAACACTCTGAATAACACAGGTCTTTCATAACCCGTTGAGTACCAGGGACTTCCTTTTCATCATATTTTGGCAACTATTAGACGATTTAATTCAGCTTTGGAAGGACCTCTAACAATAATAAGGTTTCAAACTATCTCAACCAACCCTTTTAACTAACACAGATATTTCCTAAGCTGCATAATATCATCTAAATATAGCTAGAATAAGATATGAAACACTTCGCTGGTACTCAAAGGGTTAAGCAGCATACAATAGTCCACTTTTAACCAGAATCAAAGGTAAAAGGTGTCATCGTGCTGAAGGGGTTGATTAAGCTTACGGGACTTAGCGGAGTTGGTGTTTTAATTGATCCACCCTATGCTGAGTAAAATCGTCTAATAGTAGCATTAGTAAAGTTTAGAAATTACCATCTGATAAAAACAAAAAAAATATTGGGTTGTCCTTTATCTAAATTTTCATTTGTATTTTTACCACGTTTAATTCCGTTGTAATGCAAAACAAAAAAAATCTTCAGAATGCGCAGTTTTGTATTATGTTAGCCTTTGCAGTTTTGTTTTGTTTTTTTCTTAATTCGACATTATCAATTACGCTTACGTTTTCCTATACTACATACTCTCCATGTCTGTATTCATTACTTATAGGCCTATATTCATGGACTCTTCGCTAACTGCTATTGTCTCTTTATTTTCCAGGTTCACGAGTAGATCTCAGCGCTGATCAAGAAACAAGTATTGTTTCGATCAGGCTCGGTACAGCTTCAAATAGATTCTTAGCTATTATGACACGAATTTATATCAATCAGTAAGTTTGAAAATAAACTCTCACTAACTTGGATTATTTTGTTTGTTTTTCAGGTCCACCTGTACTTCTCAGCGCTGCCCGAGGATAAAGTGCCTTACGTCAACAGTGTGGGGGAGAAGTACCGCATCCGACAACTACTACACCAGCTGCCTCCACACGACAATGAGGTGGGTAGTGGTGGTGGTGTTACATGTTAGTAGATGGATGATAGGTTAGTAGGTAGATAAGTAGGTTGTTATGTATGTTAGTGTAAGTTAATAATGTGGAGAAGTAATCGACAACTCCTGCACCAGCTGCCTCCGCACGACAATGAGGTGGGTGGTGGTCGATGTTACCGGATGGTCGATAGTTTGGTAGGTGCTGTAGCTAGGTATGTAAGTATAAGTTAATACTGTAGAGAAGCAATCAACAACTTCACCAGCTGCCTCCACAAAGCAATGAGGTGGGTGGTGGTAGGCTAGATGTTAGTCATAGATAGGAAGGTTGGTAGCCTATACAGTAGGTGCCGTTGCAAGTTAGGCATTACCCCGCCCAACACAAAGATATACTGGTATGTATGTTAACAGTGGAAAAGTGTCAGAAAACGTCTGCACCAACTGCATCCACACAACAATCAAGTGTGGTAGATGATAGATGGTTTGTAGACTGGGAGGTAGGTAGGTTGTAAAGTTGATATAGGTATGTAAGTCAGTTTAGGTTGGTATATAGGTACGTTTATGTTGTGATATAAGTAGACAAGCTGTAAGGTTTGTATAGGTGAGCATAAGTTGAGGTAGCATTCAAGGAGACTACTGCAGGACTCTTCTTCTTACCTCTGACCGGGTATAGGCTATCCTAGTGTTTACTAGCCTATATCTCTTTGAAAGGACATTAGCCTAACCTAACAACCTTACCTAACCTATCCTAGTATTATAGGTGGGGGCTGCCGCCCCCACACCCCCGCTTTAACTTAGATTTTTGGTGTATTTGTCTGTGAAGTGGGTATTTTTCAATTTGTTGATAACGAAAATCCTCCATGCGGACTAGGCCTATATGGAGAAAAATATGGCGAATCTATTGGTGCCTATTTTCCCTAATAAATTGTTTCTCATAACGTCGCACTAGTGTCCTTGAATATTATCTAAGTTGATAATTAGGTTTCGGTAGGTAGGTAGATAGGTATGTTAGTAGAAGTGTATAGATAGTTTGTAGCTACCTCCTCATGACAATGGAGTGAGTGTTCGTAGATGTTACTGGTGGACATGTAGCCTAGATAGGTATGTATTGTTTGGCAGACTAGGTAAGTAGGTAGGTTTAGATTAGCTTTAGTTGGCAGGTATCTAAGCGTTCGTAGATATTATTAGTTATGGGTAGGTAGGTTTCGAAGTAGGTACAGTAGGTATGTAAGGGTAAATTTGTAGTGTGAGGAAAAAGTATCATATCAGGCACCTCCTTCACCACCTACCTTCACAGGACAATGAGTGGCTGCCATACACGCTCAGTTCGACCTGTCAAGCCTTATTATCACACTTGTGAGTTTGAACACGTGTGGGATGGTCGACAGGTTTCGCAGGCTGGACAAACCGTCAAACCATCCTCCTACAAGCTCAAATAGCCTCAAATTGACCGGTCCGTTGTTTGAACTCGCACGTCGCACTGACGGAGGGTGACAAACTTCAAATGGAATCAAGGTGGATGGTTGATAGGTTGGGAGGTATAAGTTCTTGTGAGCAGTAATAGTTGCACATCTATATTAATCTGTATCAAACCTAAATGAAACAATGCAATGTTTTACTATATCCCAGCTGCTTCTGAACTTGGCTAGTTGGTTCCAAAATTCAAATGGATGTAATCCTTAATTATGTTCATGGCTATTACCCCAGAGATAAATTTAGGTTGGTAAGAAAGTAGATGGTAGATAGATTTAAATATCTTAGGTTGGCAGATAGATATCCGCATAATAATAATAATAATAATAATAATAATAATAATGCATTTTTTCCTAAGAAATAATTGGTTGCTCGTAGAATATCAACACTAAAAAAAAACGTGAATAACATGACATGCATAGGCCTACAGGAAAGAGACAATCAATGAGTTTGGTAGCCCGAGTGTCTCGAAGCAAGGTGGAGACGGAAAGAAGTAGCCTAGGTGGTGAGGATGTTAATGTTAGCAGGAGAGAAAGACATGGTTATATTTATTTGGATAGTAGTTACATAAAAACAGCCACATGGAAGGACAGGAAAGAGACAAGTCATCAAATTTACTTTGAAATACACAAGACCAGACACATACATCGTAGTTCCTCATTATCATTAACGCCTGAATGTGACAGAACATCACACGGAAAAAGCTTATTTAAGTACTCTTGATGGGCTATTTGTCCTAGTAGGTTGGCTAGGACCTTCGTACCACCCTCGTGTAGCCTATGCATTGATAACATATCAGGATTTAAATGCTGGGGTGACCACTGCAGTGCCCTTCCAACGATTATCCAGGCATTAAGTAACCTTGGCATGGTCGCCAACCCCAGATGAAACTTCACAACAGTCATAGGCCTAGGTTTATGTTGATGTTGCTAATTGAAACAGAGGCCCATGGTGTAAGGAAAAGGAGACTTGCATACTTGCCTTGGCCCGGGAGGGAATCGAACCATGATCCTTTTGGCTGTGATTCAAGCATATAAGCAATATACCATGGAACACTACCAGTATATAATTATAGGAAATGTACTGTATACAGTAGCCTATATCATCGCAACCTTTTTAGATTAGGCTGATACATTAGGATAATTATTTCGTAAACAATTATTCAAAGTTGGAAAAACACGTATGAGCTTCCGTTTGTATAGAAAACTGTGCTGACATGAGAATGGACTCACGGAAATTAGAGACAGGAGACAGTGGATATGTCTATAGATATAGCCTACCATATTTAAATAAACATCTCTGTTCGTGCATAAGCAGGTCTCCTGAGTAAGGAAAGATACCAAACGATTGAACTGAGTAATTTGGGTGAATATATATATATATCATGACATGAACAAGGTAATAAATAGAAAGGCAAGATATTTAGGCTATGTGTTTTCCTCACCTTCATTATTTAACTAAGGGGTCTGTTAAGGAATATGTGATAGTAATAAAACATACTCGATCTAAGCCTATATTAAAGCATCTTATTACGCAAATGAATCCGTGATAATAATAATTGATGCATATTAGGTCATTAAATCTTAGTATAACTCAGTCATTTTAATTATATATCAGAATGTTCATTAATTGATATCTGTTCCATTTTCCACCAGTTAAATTTATATTAAACTATTATTGAAGCACTGATTACGCGATTTTAATTGGTAATGACGATTGGTTGACTACATATTTCGACAATGCGTGAAACCGGTTGTAGTAAATCCTTTAATAAAATACTTTGTGGGCATTAGTGTTTTTGTTTTTTGTGTTATTCTTGTTCGTTTCCTTGGATTGAATTTGTCTTGGAACTCTTTTGGTTCTATAAGACTAGCCTTTGTATCGGTATTACCTCAGGTCAGTTAGTCTTAAAAAAAAATATATATATATATACCGGTATATATATATATATATATATTAGAAAAAGTAACTTTATACCTACCTCCACCTCCAGGCTACCAAATGAGACACTACAACCGAGTTCTTTATTTTTGTTATAATTAATATTAAATATAAAAAGTTAAATATATACTTTAGTTCTTATTATGTCTTTTGAAGTGATAAAATCGCCATATGGTAGTGGGTAACAGAACAGATTCTTTTGAGTGGTGGGAATAGTAAGGAACGGGGTGGTGACTGTTATAGGGAGAATTTGACCCAATCTTTTAATTGGAGCGCCTTCTAATTCGCCCAGAGCTACAGATATGGCGCTAGGGCGACGTGTAGGTTGAGTGAAATTAATGGTAAAATAGCCGCCCAGGGGTAATATTCCTTATAGAAAGGCCAAAGAGACTGTTATAAAGATACAACCCACCCATGTTGGGTTGAGCCCCGACCCCTTCATTTCCTCCAGTTCCCTTTCTCACCCTCTACTACTTCCTCTATCCCATTCCTTGCTTCAAGACATTCAGTGATCAAAATTATTACTTGTCTCACCTTTCCTATATTCATGTCATGTAATTTCTATAGAAGAAGAAAATTATGAAATGGTTAAATACAGTGGGAGGTGAAAGATAGGTAGCGGTCCACTGTTGTAATTATTATAATTGTATTCCTGTGACTCACTCTTCCTTGTCCTGTAGGTGCGGTACTGCAACGGTTTGAGCGAGGAGGAGAAGAAAGAGCTGCGACTGTTCTCTGCTCAGCGTAAGAGGGAAAGCCTGGGGCGTGGGTCAGTACGTCAGCTGCCCCTCAGTCTACACACACCTGCTGCTTGCTGTAATGTGAGTAGGCTATATACAGTAGACTTGTCTTCGGTACTAATTCCTGGTTAGCCTCTGACTTCACACACTAGCTTTTGAAGATGATTGTATAATCCAAATGGAGGGTTGGGACCTCAGCTTCCATATATTAGTATGGCACTATATCCACAACTTAAGTTAGCATCACATGATATTTGATTGCTAAATTTCTTAGTTCTTTGTATATAACTGATTATCTTATGTATTCATTAATTTGCATGTAAGTATGTAAGTTTGTTCTACCTATCTATCTATATGCTCAGGCCCAATCCCCATTTTGGGGGTAGCCGACTCAAGACAGAGCAAGAACAGGGAAAACACAAAAACAACATAAAACAACAAATAAACACAGATAAAAAGCACAAACTCACACACATCCAGGTCACCCAGGAGAAGACCCAGAGACCAGGGTCACCAAGGTCGCTCCAGCACTCCCCCGGCCCCCGACCACCCGGAGAGGTTCCGATCTCGGCAGGCAGACATGCAGCGGAGCCAAAGCCACAAGCCCTCCCACCACACTTCCAGGCGCACCCTTCATATTAATCGTCTCCCCGGGCCAGGCGCCTGATGGACTATTATCTAGTCCAACTTGCGCCCGACCCCTTACTTAGTTTGTTAGACTGCTAATTATCTTTGGAACAAATTTATGGATTTTCACAATATAAGCCTACTGTATGATCATTTCAAGTTGGATCTTGGGGCTCTTGGTTACGGCCCACAAAAAAAGTGTTGATACGGCATGAAACTTTAGTTGCTTCCCTTCTCCCAATGATCTATTACAATAATTCCCTGATGCTCTCACTACTGTTTGTGTTAATGTACTATGCATACATACACCCATACAGGAAAGAGTCAATTTTTTTTTTTTTTTTTTTTTTTTTTCTATGTGATTGAGGGAGGCAAAAGGCATAACTGCCTATAGCGAGTGCCTCCCCCATAGTTGAAAGAGTGACAGGGCCAAAATCAAGGGACGTTCGAGCCAAAATGCCTGGACACACGGAGTTTGAAGCAATTTAAGTCATAGGAAGAGGGAAAGACTGATTCTGGGAGAGAGTTCCAGAGCTCAGATGTTGAGTAGAAGAAAGTTTGAGAGTAACGTTTCACTCTTGGGTTGGAGAGTTGCACAGAGTAGGGGTGGGATTGAGTTGCAAGACGGGTACCACGTGCCCTACGTAAAGGAGGTGGTATGCACTGGGATAGCTCTGAGGAACACTGATTATTATAGTAGCGATAGAATAGCGAGAGAGATGCAACATTGCGGCGGAGAGAGAGAGATTGCAGAGAGTTGGTGAGTGGACGGGAGTTAATGATACGAAAGGCCTTCCTTTCAACTTTGTCTAGGAGAGCGGTGTGAGAGGAACCTCCCCACACATGTGAACAATACTCAATACAAGGGCGCACTATGCCCCTGTACAGAGCAAGAAGCTGTGCAGGGGAAAAGAACCCCCTAAGGCGGTTGAGCACACCCAGCTTCTGGGAGGCTGCCTTAGCAAGACTGGTAATATGGTCCTTCCAAATGAGAGCAGAAGAAAAAGAGGCACCAAGAATATTGAGAGAAGATGAAGGGTTGATTTTTGTATTGTTGAAGAATAAGGGATAGTCCGCTGGGAGATCCTGACGGGTAGATAGATGGAGAAATTGGGTTTTGGAAGCATTAAAGTTAACAAGGTTTTCTCTGCCCCAATTGGAAATAGTATTTAGATCAGAATTTAAGAGTTCTATGGCTTCATTACGTTTGTCGTTGAGGGACTGCTGGCTGGGGCGTTCTGAAAAACTAATGGAGTAGTGTAAGGTTGAGTCGTCTGCGTATGAATGGATGGGAATTAAGGTACAGTTAAGATCATTTATAAAAATTAGAAAGAGAATAGGAGATAGGACAGAGCCCTGAGGAACACCGGAGTTTATAGGGTGAGGAAGTGAACAATGGCCGTCCACAACCGCAGCTATGGAACGGCCGGAAAGGAAATTAGAGACAAAGGCACAGATGGAGGGATAGAAACCGAAGGAGGGTAGTTTAGAAATTAAAGATTTATGCCAGACTCTATCGAAGGCTTTCGATATGTCTAGTGCAATAGAAAAAGTTTTGTTTGCTTGAATGTCTCGAAGCATGGGATGGGGCAGAGGAATTAGTAAGTGGTGAGGAAGGGAACCGTAGGAGAGATGGATAGTCAGGGATTGCCACACCATGTTACTGCGAAAAGTTTTGTAGAAAGAGAAAGAATGTTTTTTTATATCCATGGATAACGACATAAATATCCCATGGAACTGAAACAATGTTTAACTTGTATATAGGGAAAGGCGAGACAAACATTAAGTTTGATCTCATTAATGCTTCAAAGAAAGGAAAGGAACAGAGGACGTAGTAGGAGGTGAGAAAGAGAGCTTAAGGATAAGATGAAGACTTTGGTGCTTGACTCAACATGTGAGTTGTAATCGTGTTGAGTGTTTGCAAAATAGAACCGAGATGACAAACACAACATTACATAAAATACTGCATACTTATTGGCATATATATATATATATATATATAGAGAGAGAGAGAGAGAGATAGAGAATATTGTAATATTGTTACGTTGTGCTTGTTCTGTCCATCCTACTTTGCAAAGTGACTTGAAAAGATACAACTCACGCATGTTGGGTCAAGCCTTCATCTCCTTCTCCCTTCTTCACCCCCTATTATTTCCTTTGTTATCTTCCTTGCTTCGAGGTATTAAAGTGATCACAAATATTGTTTATCTTACTTTTCCTATTTTCATGATCGTATTGCCTTGATGACGACATCCCCTATTTTGTTTTTACAATGTTGACTGATGTATCTTATTTAACAATTTATTAGCTTCATAATACATTATATCTCTTATATTACAGTTTGGTTCCATGTCTATAATTCTGTATACATAGATAGGCCTATATTTGCAAATATTTAAATATTTAAATATTTATTCATATCACCTTTGCAAACTAGTCTACGTGGCTGCAAGACTGTTCCTGAACACTTCATGGGGCTTCAAAAAGCAGAGTAGCGTGGTTTCACTTCAGGTCGTTTCTTATTTGCTTTGTCAGGTTGGATGGCAAAGGTGTGGATTTTGTATAATAGAGGGCAGTGCAAGGTGATAACAAATTTATTGAACGATTGAAAAATGTACTGTAAGCACAGGCCCGATTCAGAGTTTTCCATTATTCATTGTTCACTATCTCAATTTCATCATATCATAGTGCACCAGTTACTGGTGAAGGCGAATATACCTCTTTTCTTTGGTTAGCAATGGATCATCAGCTAATGCCTCCACAGCTTACAGTTGTGAGCAGGGTTTGCATCCTTCTCTGATGTGATTACCTCCGTTAACGAAGTTGGAGGATGTTATGTGTTTGCCTCTGTTTGTTTGTATGTCAGTTTGTTTGTCTGTAAACAAGATATCTTGAAACATTATGCAATGATTTTCAAGAAAGCTGGTGGGCTGATACTTTATGGGCCAAAGAAGAAGTTATCAAATGTTGGTGATCGGTCGAGAGCATACCTCCGTCATCGTAGGCGGCTCACAAAGTTATGAACCAATGTTCACAACATTTGGTGGGCAGATAGGACATGTGCCAAGGAAGAAGTTATTCCATTTAGGAAGTGATCAGTAGAGTGCATACCTCCGCCAGCCTAATTGGCAGAGGTATGCGCTCTCCCGAATGCCGCTCTAGTTTAGCTTATTGTTAATAGCTCATTAGATCAGTTTAACTAGCTCTATTTTGCACTACACCTTTGCTCCCTCTAGTTTTCTTTTGCTTTCATGTTTCCACTTCTTAGTATTCCTAATGTTCCACTTCTGTTCTTTATCCTCTTTCTTTCCTCCTTCTCCTCCTCCTTCTCCTCCTCCTCCTCCTCCTCCTGCTCTCTCACAAATTGCCTCTCCCCCTCACTAATGTTATATATGAATGCTTTAGAAGATTAATGATTTGTTTATTCTTCCCTCCCTCCTGGGTCTCTCTCTCTCTCTCTCTCTCTCTCTCTCTCTCTCTCTCTCTCTCTCTCTCTCTCTCTCTCTCTCTCTCTCTCTCTCTCTCTCTCTCTCCGTCCGTGTTTAATTTATTATGTAGTTTTGCATTCTATTCTTTTTATCGTGGTGTTCTTTAACATTTCTTTCCTACATACTGTATGCTCTATTGCTCTTACAGTTTTCTTAATACCCTTTTCTTATCTCATTCTCCTTGTAACCACTAACCAACCTCAGATCTTCCTCTGTCACCATCGTTTTTATTTTGTTTCGTTATCGCCTTTTGTATTTTCGTTTCGACCACTTGCTCTTCATCCTTACCTTATATATTTCTGTCTTGATAGCGTACTGGTTAGTGTGCGGAATTTTGGTGTGAGTATCCTAGGTTCGAATCCTTGGAGTGCCACAATTATTCATTAGTTTCACTGATGTCATTAATTAGGGTTATGTGTAAGTTATTTAGTGGGTTGGTGATAATATGACTGTATTTCTCATGTTTGATATGTTTCTTTTGATCCCCCTACTCTCCATTGCTCCCTCACATAACCACTTCCCTCCCTCCCTCTCCATCTCTCTCTCTTCCTCCCATCTACATCCCTTCCTTTCTCCCCAACTCCCTCGCACCCCATTACCCTCCCCCCTCCTTCTCTCTCCCTCCCACACCATTACCTCCCTCCTTCTCTCTCCCTCCCACACCCTAGAACCCCCCACCCTTCCTTCACCTCCCTTTGTTGCTAATTTCATCACTCTATACTCAATCACATTACCCTTGCCTATCCTTCCCCCCTTTCCCTCTTCCTTTATTTTCTTCCCCTTCTTGTCTTTGTATCTACCTCCTGCCCTTTTTTTTCCTCCTGCCTTCTTCCCTTAATTGTATCTGCCCTTTATTCTACCCCATTCTCTTCCTTATCTCCTCTTCTTCCTATTCCATTTCATCTACTCCCTCCCTTCTTTCTGTTCCCTTCCTTTCTTCTCTTCCTTTACTATTGTTTACGTTCCTTCTTCCTCCTTTCTTTCCTTCTCTCCCTTCTTTTTTATTTGCTTCTCATTTTCCTCCCTCATTCTGCTCTGTCTTCTTTATCTCCAGTATCGTTTGTTTTCTCTCCCTTTATCCCCCTCCTTCATTTGTTTCATATATTCTTCTCTCTCTCTCTCTCTCTCTCTCTCTCTCTCTCTCTCTCTCTCTCTCTCTCTCTCTCTCTCTCTCTCTCTCTCTCTCTCTCTCTCACTTCCCCCCTTTCTCATTCTCTAAATCCTACTTGTAATTGCCTAAGAAAATTTATGTTGAGTTTGGCCTCTCTCCCTCTCTCTCTCTCTCTCTCATCTGTGTTAAATGTGTACATGTTTCCCTGGCTATTTACATTATTTTAGTGTTTATGTAGCTATTTATAGCGGTCTATATATCTACACGTACTGTATATAATTAGTTTTGTCTCTTTATAATTGTGCCTCCATTTCTCTTATCTAGATAATGAAATAAAGTATGGATCAAGATAAATTATATTTTGGGCAATGTCACGTACACGTATCTACTGAGAGAGTGTGTGTGTGTGTGTGTGTGAGCTGTGTGTGTCAAAATTACACTAAATGATAAGACAGAATTCTACAGAGAGAAAAAAAAACAATTGTAGCTATGAAACATCTAGGATATCACTAAGAGAGAGAGAGAGTAATACATAATGGAGATGAAAAAGTTGATGACTGGGCAGAAGTGTATTCATCACAGTCAGTCCTCAAGGGGGCGGCGCTCCCTTGGCTCTTCTTTTTTGTTTGGGGGGGGGGGGATTTAGTTTATGCAACCTAGCTGGATCTCAGTGTACAATTTCCTCCTAAATTAGTTCGCACCCACTCGATTAATTTATGAGTGGAAATGAAAATAATATGTTTACCGGTGTTGGCATACATAGGCTACCACGAATTGTGTCTAGGTTAAGTAGGATAATATACAAAAAATGGGGGCTGGATTAGGTAAACCTTGATGAAATGGTATACGGAAAATAAGAAATAATTATGAATAAAGGTTATTAACTATACAAACTGTAGAGTTAAAATTAATAACAATAGACAAAAAGTTAATCTAGATATCGAGGTGGGAGTAAAAGTCTCAGGGGTGAAATATGATGGAAGAAGTAGGAGGGGAAGGGGGCAGGACTTGACAGCCACATGAAAGTCAAAATATTGGAGAAGGAGGGAGAGATACAGATCTAATATTAAGAGAGATTGGCCATCTTTATCTGAGGACGATATTGTGGTGCAGTATTTATCGAATAACTGGGTGGAATTTTACCTCTGATCGTGTAGCTAGTTAGTTAAAATAGGACTTCAGAGGCTATCAACACTATTGGATTATTAAGCAAGCCAGCACACTGTAAGACTGTAAGTCAAGAATCGCGTCAGGACTGGAGACCCTTCTCGAGAACTCCAGTCCCTTGTCGTGTAGCATATAGTTTCAATGAACAAACTATATTTCCTGTACCAGTATTGCCTAGTGATTGTTGCAAGGTTACCAAATTAAGTCCTCTGCATAGTAAACAAAAGCCGAAAATCGCTAGAATATATCACAATCTCTAGAATGTTATTCTAAAATGGCTCAAATTTCCAGAATAGCGCTTGAATTATGTCGCTGGATGTAAACATTTACCTCTAGAATCTAGATCGAAGTAAATACCTGTAGATCCATCGGGTAATAGCTAAATTGGCAGCACTAGTTATTGAGGTATATGAGTTTAGTGAGACGCTACTGACCCAAGTGGTAGCCTACAGTCGGCCAAATATATGATGTGCGGTACCAAGTATATTTCGATCAATAATTGGTATACGCATTATCTAAGCATTAATTCATCGTTTCGAGTGATATATACAAACATGTTCCTATCTTTACACACCCTATTCAACATCTGACAGACATTAATAGAGCACATAGCGAGCAAAATGTAATGACAGCGGAGACACGACTTATTTGGCCAACCGTACCAGTGGGGTGGAAGTTGGCCAATCTCTGTCAGTATAGAGTCTCCAGGAGGTGATGAATGATGGCAGGAAAGATATGGAATTAATCATGAAGGTTAGGAAGCGAGGAAGAGGATAAATGACGACGCAAAATAACTGAAGAAGAACTATAGGAAATGAAAGAAGATGGAAAGGTAGTGTAGGCCAAAATGAGCAAGTATGATATGAAACGGGAAGAGTAAAAAGGGAATAAGATGGCTTAAGACTTTACGAGGAAGGGATGGAGAAGGGAGTTGAACAAAATATGAAGGACAATACGAAGATATGAGAATTTAGATATCTAGTGTAATAATCTCGGTTGGTTTAAAAGAAACAAAAGCATGAGTTTGAGTTGGTTTGTTTGATGATGGAGAAGAAAAAATATATACAAAGAAACGAATAGATTTTTAGAAAGAACCTGCAAGAAAACTTATAATTGAAGTGAGATATAAAACAATTACGATACAATATTGCAAAAGGTACTAGAAGCTCAAGGAAACAAGCAAAACAAATTGAAAATATACTTAAATTGAAGAGCAAGGAAAATGGCAAGGATGTATTAATAGATATGTGTTTGAGTGCGTGTGTTAGCTCACTATCTTGTTTACGATTATGAGTTGTCTATCTGGCACTTAATCCCTTCAGCACGATGACGTCTTTTTGCCATTTATTCTGGCTAAAGTTAAATTATTGTATCCAGTTTAATAAGGACCCATGTTATTCAGATTGTATTAATCTCTCTCTCTCTCTCTCTCTCTCTCTCTCTCTCTATATATATATATATATATATATATATATATATATATATATATATATATATATATATATATATATATTATATTATATTATTATTATTATTATTGAATTCTAGAGGTGTATTATAAGCAAAATAAAATCGTCTAATGGTAACCAGAATGGAAGTTACGTCATCGCGGTGAAGGGGATAAATATAGGTGAATATTTTGACCACAGTTGTCAATATTAATGTAAGTCAATGGGGGTGTGAGGCAGACGGAAGGGAAGCGACAGACTTGCTGATACCTTGATACTTATACCGTGTTGTCGTGTTAGGGCCTACAAGTGGCACTCTATGAATATATGGAACATAGAGAGAGAGAGAGAGAGAGAGAGAGAGAGAGAGAGAGAGAGAGAGAGGAGGCAGGAAGGAGGAGGATATTACAGCTGGAAGTATATATATATATATATATATATATATATATATATATATATATATTATATATATATATATATATATATATATATATAGAGAGAGAGAGAGAGAGAGAGAGAGAAAGGAGGCAGGAAGGAAGAGGATATTACAGCTGAGTATATATATATATATATATATATATATATATATATATATATAACTTAAATGGAGCCCGAAATATGTAGCAATAATCCAATGGTCTATATATCTATCTATTGCCGGACGCCTTACTCCCCTTACGAGGGTGGCCATACACAGAATGCCCCCAAGCGGACCTATTCCCTGTGAGAGGGACAACCCGAGCCAGTTTAGTGAAGGACTTACAGGATTGACCACTCAATTTAGGATCCGTCCGACTCCGAGGCCCTCTGTGTATCTTGTTAGCACTATTTTTCTACAGTGGTGTTCGGCTAATCCATCCACTAACCTGTCTTACCCTTAGGTAAGCAGTACGGATTTGTATCAGGTTTACTCCCCTAGACAGGTTGCCAACCAAGGCTGACGAGTCCCATCCACCCGGATTTGTATAAGGTTGTCTCCCCTAGATGAGTTGCCAACCAAGGCTAACGAGTCCCATCCACCCAATGGTGCTTTTGTATTTTAGCGTAATGGCCTCTGATAAATACTGATGTAATAATTATGAAGGGAAATTACACAAAGCTAGAGGACTGGTTCAACATGGATATATCTCTGCAAATAACCATAAGGTGACGGGGTTATGTTGACTTTAGACACACACTCACTCTCTCACTCTCTCTCTCTCTATTCCAGTCCTGACGTTCTTCTTGACATAATGTACAGGGTGCTGGCTTAATAATCCAATAGGGTTGATAACCTCTGAAGTCCTATTTTAACTAACTAATAAAATCTCTCTCTCTCTCTCTCTCTCTCTCGCCAGTACCTCATTAACCAAACACACACACACACTCTCTCTCTCTCTCTCTCTCTCTCTCTCTCGCCAGTACCTCATTAACCAAACACACTCTCTCTTAAGTACTTCCTTCGGTCATTCGCGGTTTCCAAACCCTGTTACTTTCTCCACCACTACCACCACAACACTACCATCAACAACAACATGAAGAAGACCATGAGAAATACCACAACAACAACAACAACAACAACAACAGTTCCACCACATTCTACAACAAATTTACCACTAATATCAGCAGCACTTTTTACAAACCTTCATCATCACCACCAATAAAATCTATCAGCAACACTATTTACAAGCCTTCATCATCACGACCACTAAGATCATCTACAACACGAACAATACTATGAGAAATATCACAATAGCAATACCAATACTAGGGACTGGAGTTCTCGACAGGGGGCGCCAGTCCTGACACTATTCTTGACTTACAGTGTGCTGGCTTAATAATCTAGAAATAGTTATAGCCTCTGAGGTCATATGTTAACCAACTAATACCAATACTAATAGTACCATGTGCAAAACCAATATATTACTTCAAACTTATTCAACCATATTCATGAAAAGCAAATGGCAGGAAAGGTCTTAAAATTGACAAAGAAATGGAGCGAAAGGTCTTAAAATCGCCAAACTATTGGGGTGCACGTCTTAAAACCTTAAAACTAATGTGACTAAGCATAAGGAAGAAGGGTTTCAAGGAAAAAATGCCCCCTTTAGTGAAAATATACCCTTAAGCCAATGTCACACGCGCACTTTATTGGCAAATGTTCTAGGAATTACTGTATCCAAGACCAAATAAGATACCGAAGATAACCCCTTGTGTACTGTACCGGCGCCGTCATTGTATTTATATTCTTGCTATTATATAGACGATTTTGTGCAGTTTAAAAAGGATCTGTGGTAGTAGAACGAGTTGAGTGAGATAGTTCGAACCCTGTTAATTGCTAGACGCCCCTTTTAAACTTAATAAAATCGTCTAATAGTAGTCAGAATAAATTTAAAAAGACGGAAGCGGTACTGAAAGGGTTAACTGTATTCCTTCAGTTCCATTGTGTCGTTATTTTGAAGCATGAACAGTCGCAGTCGATAATTATGTTCAATCATTAATTCTGTTCACTCATTTTAGCAGCTATCTTGGGCAGAATTGAATTCTTCATAGTGTATTTGATATTTGTAATTCGGAGGTTCGTTTAATCTGTTCGAAGCTTTAAAATGTATAGGAATCTGTAAACGCGACTGTATCTCATAATCTTCACAACTCACATTTGGAGAGGTTAGCGCAATTGCCTCAAAATACTGTAATAACTTTTAATGAATTCCCGACTCCAATATAATTCATATGTATACCTACTTGTGAATCTAGCTATAATCTATTTTTAATTATCTGGTAGTTAGTTTTGGGAACCTTTTTCAATGTGTGCGATAATCATCTTTCACTGTCACACCGTTATTTGAACTGGTAAATAACGGTAGTGTAGTCCTATAGTAGTAGGCTATCAGCTGTTGTGGTAGTTGTAAGCATAGTAGGAATTGGCTAGTTCACACATAGAATTTTGTATTCAATTTATGTGATAAGTGGCTTGAAATGATACATAGATGCTTGTTGAGCTCATGCAATAGCATATATTTGCTCAACGACGCCATCTAAGATCATTAGGTTAAAAAGGTACGGATAATAATTGACATTGATGGGCCCTGACAAGTTTTTTTTATTGTCCACTATAGCTCAAATGAATCGGACAAAAATTTCGAAAATGCGATTTCTGTGAACGTACCTATTATGGTAGCTGTTGTTGGGGTGGGCCTGGTAACTATGATAGTAGGTGTATATAGTCTGTTTCCAGCTGGGGTAAATTGCCATGTTACTTCATATATCCGTTTGTATGACTATTTTATAGTGAATAATGTTCTTAATTATGAAAACTTGGCATTACTGAGATACAGAAAAATATTAGTTTCATATATTTCCATTAAATATCTAGAAATCAGTGGCTAAGGGATTCAATTTACCATCCGCTGAAAATAAACCGACTGTAGTGATGATCAAGGTCCATAGATACAACGTTTCTATGGACCTTGGTGATGGTAGCCTATGTCTGGTGGACGACGCAGTAGCGGGATAGGTAGTTGTGATGTAAATTTGTCATTGTTGTCCCTCGGTAATAACAGGTCATTATCTGTGGTCACTGGAAGGTTCCCGTTGTTTGAGTAAGACCCGCTCAGTCTAACAGGCACTCGTCCAGTTTACGTTGTTTTTAGTCTGTCGTAGGCTGGGGGTAAGGCATTTTATCAGTACCATCAGTAAGAAAACATTATTGGTAGCCTATCACGTTACATATGTCGTAGGCTTGGGGTAAGGCATTTTATTATATATTATTATGTCTTACAGTATCATCAGTAAGAAAACATTAGTGGTAGCCTATCACGTTACATATATCTTGACTTGAACTTTTATGAGTACACACACACACACACACTTTCCATGGCAGTCCATCCTTACACTACGACAATCTGCCGTATGAGGATTTGGGAGCTGAGATAATAAAAAATGTATAGACTTACCTTTGTTAAAAAAAAAAATTCACCCTCCTATACAGTATGTTCGTATATACATATTACATGCCTCACCTCAAGAATATTAGGCTTTCTCGCCATTCGAAGGCATATAGCCTAAATAGGTTCTCGTCACTGTGCTATAAACTGTCTTTTTTTTGTTTCATTTCGGGAACAAGGTCTATCCTGTTTACTTGTGGGCACTTGTAGGTCATTACACACCATAATGGACATAATGCACACTAACTCCCATAACCTTTTAGAGGTTAGCTCTAATTTTAATCAAGCAATGCTTCTCGAGGAAAATCTCGCATACTGGTGGTTGCCCGTTTGGCTTTTGATCAATGTGTCAGTTTAATCCCAGGCGAGTTGTGTGAGGATAATTTAGTTTAGTTAATGCACTTTATATTTAGTTGTTTACTAACATGATGTGGTCAGGGGCAGGGGGAGTGCTGGAGCGACCTTGGTAACCCTGGTCTCTGGGTCTTCTCCTGGGTGACCTGGATGTGTGAGAGTTTGTGTTTTTTTATCTGTGTTTATTTTTTGTTTTATGTTGTTTTTGTGTTTTCCCTGTTCTTGCTCTGTCTTGAGTCGGCTACCCCCAAAATGGGGATTGGGCCTGAGCATATAGATAGATAGATAGACTAACATGATGTGAATTGTTTACTTATATCTGTATATGTGTTTCAGTGCGGCGAAGGTGTTGGAGGAGGTGACATCGTGGTGGTGGCAGCACGAGGAGGCCCCAGTGCTGTGTGGCATCCAGCTTGCTTCACCTGCCATGTTTGCCGGGAGTTGCTCGTTGACCTCATCTACTTCTGGCGGGGCGATCGGCTCTACTGTGGCCGGCACCATGCGGAGGCCCTCAAACCAAGATGTGCGGCTTGCGATGAGGTCAGTCAATAATAAAGAAAATACATTAATATAGACATGCGGTTTATTGAACTTTGAAGGAAAATACATACATTTATTCATACTTCTTGCACCCGGGGGGCCGGGGCGGCCGACTCAGCTGCGGCCGTCACCATTTATTGGCCTCAAACTCAGATGTGGTCAATCAATAGAGAGGAACGCATACATACATACATACATACATACATACATACAGTAGAAAGTATTTACACACGGACATACATAAATTATATAAAGGAAATGGATACATATAATGAAAAAAAAAAGAGAAACAAGCAATATGAATTAGCTGATACATAGGAAATTATAGGTGGGTTGTTAAAGCACTTGACCTGTAGCCACAATATTGGGGATTGTAGGACAGTATTATTATGTTCTCTCCACTAACCAACTTTACTCCTAAACTCGATTAATGAAATTAACAAACACATGTGGTAGTCCGGGGATTCGAACCCATGACGCTCACACCGAAAATCAACACATTTATGCATTGTACCGCGAAGACAGTTAATATCTGGGAGGGAACATTATTATAATTAATTTCATACTATGCTTTCGTACACTCGGTAAAAATGTCATAACAATATTCTTGCTGGTTTCTAATTTCTAAATTAATATGTTCTCTCCACTAACCAACTCTACTCCTAAACTCGATTAAGGAGTTGCTCTCAATACTCAAGAAATACAGTGGGATTCAGTTACCCAACTTATCTAGCTGGTGGCATCTTAAATATGAATGTCTGTAATGACTGAGTTGGACCTTGGGGTATTAGAATTTACAAACTACTTAAAATCATCACCCTAAGATGTAAAAGATATAATATATGCATTTGATCGCAGGTCACAAGGCAGGGAGGAGAAAGTATAGCTCCTAGATTTTTTTTTTTTTTTTTTTATATATATAGGCTAGGCCTATATGTATTTTTTTTTATGGGCAGCTGCTATCTAATTATTCTGTCGGGCGGTAACTAACCAGGAATCTGTTACATCGGTGACCAGTAAGATACGGGTAAGACTTTCATGTCAGAAGCCAACTTTTCTCTTTTTTTTCTCTATTAATAGCCACTAGCATTTTCATTACACTTGATTTATCGCTGTAGAATTATGTGCTTAAATGTGTTATACCATAACCTATTGTCTTCTGTATAACTAATTTATTATTAAAAATCAATCCTGTGGGATATTTTTACATGAACACAATTATAAGAAGACCCCAAAATTATTTGAAGAGCTTTACGTTCAGTAACATTAGGCCTAATATAGGAACAGAATAACGGATTGGTCCACCACTAATTTCCTCTCTTCTCTCTCTATATAACCTTATATTCTTCTATTCAACTGCTGACCTCTGGAACTCTCTCCCAGAATCAGTCTTTTCCTCTTCCTATGACTTAGATTGCTTCGAACTTTGTGTGTCCAGGCATTTTGGCTCGAACGTCCCTTGATTTTGGCCCTGTCACTCTTTCAATTATGGGGGGGGGGGGGCCCCACTCGCTGCGGGTAATTCTGCCTTTTGTCTCCCTCACTTACATCATAAAAAAAACATGCACTTCACTCGACAGACCACTTTCCCAATCAAAATTGAACTCTAAGAGGCCGGTCATGCAGTGGCAGATTTAATTATCTGGTGACGATAGCGATTATAATAATTACGTAAGGATTGAACCCATAAATATGAACTGAAGTTCTACTATTTGTTATGGTAAACATTTAGGAACATTTGAAATATGATTGCGTATTTCTTGTTTTCTATTGGCTACTAACTGTTTTCTAAATTGTAATGCCAAAATATTTATATACACATTAATGATAACCAGGCAGTATATTATGTGTAGATATACTATAATATATGTTTTTGATAAACAATCAATATTATACAGTCTAACTTTCTAATCACACCGTCCAGACATTAAGCAAAAACTTAAACCATCAGCATTAACAGGCACCCCATTAGCTAAGATTCCAACCCGAGTCCATCTGGCGTGATAGTTTCCTCATCAGGCCGCCAGGGGTGATCGCCTCTCCATTAGTGAAGTTTCTTGTCTTAGTAATTAAGCTGTGATTTAGGTTCCAAGATAGTTTCTCGTATTAATAATAAAGTTTCACTCTTGTTTTTCCGTTTCGTCATATATGTAGATTGTTGTGTGTTCATGGGTATGCCTTTGTACTCGATCTCATTTTGTATAACACAGAACTGTTAGTCTAATTAGTTTTTATTTGAATTAAGATTATTATGATGCATTTGAATTAATGTATACATATCATCCATTTCATAGTGTCCTAGTGAAATCGTATCAGTGTCTTATATTTTAATCACTTGTAAGCTATTAACATAATAATATATATTCTTGTGAGGTACACTTTATGTGTATATGTTGTAGGCCTACTTATTTCTCGAATGGAATGCTTATTATGACCCACGCTATCCAACTTGAGAGTGGAGTTCCTTGCTCACAACCCACTACATTAGTATTGTCCTGGGAAATGGACTAAGGCAGCGATATTTAACTCACAAATTGACTGGCACAGGGTATAATATTGGGCTGTATATATTTTATAACTGCCTTACGAATAATTCTGTATCAAATCATAACTCCAGCTTACTTATCTGTGTTTAACTTTGAAAATTATATTGGATGGGTTTCATTCAGGTAACCCAATATATAGGCTACACGGGATGGCGCTAAATCCAGACTAGTCTTTGACAAAGCATATGGAGTGTACTGAACAAGCACAATCCCTTGGTGCTCCATCTCCCTCAAACGTTATAGAAAACCTGTGATGTTAATCTCGTGGGTCAAAATTATTCCCGAGTATTTGTTAAATGCATATCTCACCTTTACTATATATATATATATATATATATATATATATATATATATATATATATATATATATTTATATATATATATATATTATATATATATATATATATATGTCATGCTCTCTTCATAACATGTGCGCTTTATATATATATACACACATCAACATTATTGAGCGAGTTGTCCGAAAGAGACTGACAGACTTCATGGAGGAAATTGATGCCTTTAATGGCTTCAGAAAAGGCCGATCCTGCTTGTCCCAGCTACTCATTCACCATGAGACCATACTAGAGGACATCAGCAAAGGGTAAAAACGTTGATGTGATCTATTTGGACTTCACAAAGGCATTTGATAAGGTTGACCTTGGTCTCGTTCTCCGTAAGTTAAGGAACCTTGGCATAGGGGGTAGCCTTGGAAGGTGGTTGCACAGCTTCTTAACGGACAGAAAACAGAAAGTATCAGTCCAGGGTCACCTCTCAGCACAAAGTGAAGTGAGGAGTGGGGTTCCGCAGGGGTCGGTACTTGGACCTCTGCTATTTCTCATCATGATCGGAGATATAGACCATGAACTACACCATTCCCAGGTCACTTCGTTTGCTGACGACACGAGGGTGAAGAAGATGATTGGAACAGGGGACGATGTGGCTCTGCTCCAAGAAGATTTAAATTGCCTACTCACCTGGACTGCTACAAACAACATGAAAATGAACGATGAAAAATTTGAACTGTTGAGATATGGCCCACTACAAGAGATCAAACAAGGCACTAACTACCAAGTCCACCAGCAAAATATTGCACCAAAAGAACATGTGCAGGACTTGGGAGTCACAATGAGTGCTGATGGAACTTTCTCCCACCAAATAAACCTCATCACCAAAACGGCCAGCAGACTTACTGGGTGGATCCTGAGGACCTTTCAGACAAGAGAGAGGACATGCATGTTAACCCTCTGGAAGTCCTTGGTCCTCCCAAAGCTAGAGTACTGCTGTCAACTCTGGTCTCCCTATAAAACGGGGGACATCATCAAGCTGGAAGCCCTTCAAAGGACTTTCACAAGCAGGATCACTGGTCTCCAACATATGAATTACTGGGAGAGGCTGAAGGAGCTGAAACTATACTCATTACAAAGAAGACGCGAGCGGTACCTAGTAATCTATGTTTGGAAGACCTTTGAGGAGCTTGTACCGGATGTGGGGCTCCAGCTGAATAACCACCCAAGAAGAGGTAGACTCTGTTATATCAAGAGGACAGAGGCCACAACACAGAGAGCGGCAACAGTCCTACATAACTCGTTCACAAAAAATGGAGCTCGTCTTTTTAATGTGGTTCCAAAGTCAATCAGGGAGCAAAGAGGGGTCTCAACGGAATCCTTTAAGCTCCAACTAGACAAATGGTTGGCAAGTATACAAGATGAGCCCCCAACACCAGGATACACCAGCGCTGCAAGCAACTCCTTGGCAGATCACCCAAGTTCCAAAGAAGCAGAGCTGCCTGGCCGCTGCGGAGGTCCACCTTAGCTGCGCCATCAGAGGGCGGAATTCAACAAAGTAAACAAACTAAACACAGTATACCTCACAAATACACGTAAGGTACACTGATAAATTATCGAACCTCAGACAGTCAAGTCGAGTATCATGCTTTAACCCACTACACCACATCCTACAATCTCTTTCTACACACCACATGTTGCATATCTTTCACTCTTCTATCGCTATTACAAAAATCAGTGTTCTTCAGATCTCTCTCTCCCTTGCGGCAAGTGCGAGGCACCCGCCACTCCTATTTTATCCACACTCTCCAATCCAAGAATAGGCACATTTTTTTGTCTTTTTGTTTACTCAACTAGTGAATTCTGGAATTCTCTCCTTCCATCCATCTTTCTTTCATCCCATGAGCTTAACCACTATAGTTAAACTTTGTGTGTTTAGGCATTTTGACCACAACTTGCCTTGAGTTTGGCTCTCGTCACTCTATTGACTCTGGGGGAGAAATTCGTTACAGGCAACCTGCCTTTTGTCTTCTTTATACACATAGGCCTATAATATATATATATATGTAATGCCCTCGAAAATGTCCCGCAACCCCAATAATGTACTACCCGAGTTGACGTCAGGTATAGTGTAAAATAGTCGTGGATGGTAAGTCCAATAAACTCATCACGTGAAAACACCACGAGACTATCACCTGGTTCTTAAAAATCGGACTAAGGTTGCTATACTTTTAGTACGTCCGTGGTAGTACAGTGGGTTAGCGCGCGGGCCTGGTGGTGATGGTGGGGAATCACTAACCAGGGTTCGAACCCCACCCAAGGCATCTCAAAACCTGTGGGTTTTTAGGAGGGTTAAATTCCCTTCAGAGGTTCGTGCCCCGCGCCAGGTACCAGGAAAGGTTGATCCTAAAGTGGGCCTGGGGATATTTCGGTCCTGAAAAACCTAGCATTTCATTCGGGGTAATGAGGTGGGGGTTGAGAGGGGATGAGGTTGAAGAGGAAGGTATGTGTTTTCGTGGGGGGGTGGGGGTTGTTACTTTTGGAATATAGTTCGAGGGCATTACACCGGTGTAATGCCCTCGAAAATGTCCCGCAACCCCAATAATGTACTACCCGAGTTGACATCAGGTATAGTGTAAAATAGTCGTGGATGGTAAGTCCAATAAACTCATCACGTGAAAACACCACAAGACTATCACCTGGTTCTTAAAAATCGGACTAAGGTTGCTATACTTTTAGTACGTCCGTGGTAGTACAGTGGGTTAGCGCGCGGGCCTGGTGGTGATGGTGGGGAATCACTAACCAGGGTTCGAACCCCACCCAAGGCATCTCAAAACCTGTGGGTTTTTAGGAGGGTTAAATTCCCTTCAGAGGTTCGTGCCCCGCGCCAGGTACCAGGAAAGGTTGATCCTAAAGTGGGCCTGGGGATATTTCGGTCCTGAAAAACCTAGCATTTCATTCGGGGTAATGAGGTGGGGGTTGAGAGGGGATGAGGTTGAAGAGGAAGGTATGTGTTTTCGTGGGGGGGGGTGGGGGTTGTTACTTCTGGAATATAGTTCGAGGGCATTACACCGGTGTAATGCCCTCGAAAATGTCCCGCAACCCCAATAATGTACTACCCGAGTTGACATCAGGTATAGTGTAAAATAGTCGTGGATGGTAAGTCCAATAAACTCATCACGTGAAAACACCACAAGACTATCACCTGGTTCTTAAAAATCGGACTAAGGTTGCTATACTTTTAGTACGTCCGTGGTAGTACAGTGGGTTAGCGCGCGGGCCTGGTGGTGATGGTGGGGAATCACTAACCAGGGTTCGAACCCCACCCAAGGCATCTCAAAACCTGTGGGTTTTTAGGAGGGTTAAATTCCCTTCAGAGGTTCGTGCCCCGCGCCAGGTACCTGGAAAGGTTGATCCTAAAGTGGGCCTGGGGATATTTCGGTCCTGAAAAACCTAGCATTTCAATATATATATATATATATATATATATATAAGTATTTAGTGGAAACAAATTGAATGAACAAAAAAGAACTGTTATGTAACTTAGTTTTCTACTGATTAAGTTATGATTTTTCTTTGCCCACCAGAATGACCTACCTCATATAATTATTTTTAAATTATAATTCACATTCTTCTCATAAGTTGCAATAATGTCTACCACGCCATCTCCATTGGAAATTAAATTATGTTTACTTCTACTAAAAGAAGGGTTGAAGCAAGAAACAGTGGTCACCTCGAATCTTTGGAAAAATACGTATTGCTCCTTTTTCATCCTTTCAAATTTAGATTTTATTTATTAGCTTAAATAAATTTGAGCGAGCTTAGTTAGAGCAAGTTAAGTCCGGAATTTTAGTTTCGGCTAGGTAATTTAGGTTATGCTAGGTAAACTAAGTGACAGTATCCGACTGAATCAAATCATGAACCATGAGCTAAACTTAGCTTTCATCTTCTTATCGACTATGGAGCTAAAATAATAAATGTCCAAAGTTTGACTTCATATATCCAAAAAAAGGTATTCACGGACAATTAGACGATAGCTATGAGGCTATAGGAAGGGTAAGTTATAGGCTAGGCTATATTTCTTAGTAAATTACTTACAATAAGCAATATTTGAGATACTTAGGCTATAAGATTATGGTAAAGTATAATTACTATTTCTTTCAAGTAATGTCTATCCTGTTCCTTTTTCCACACTCCATACACATCTTCCTGGCTAAAAATAATACAAAATTAAAGTTGCCCATCAAGAGGCACGACGATATTTTCTGTGATCCCTCAAGAGACCAGTTTTCTGTAACGAGTCGCGGCACTTGAGGGGGAACTTAGGTCATTTCAACTGGCTCCGTCATAATTGGAGCTCTGTATATGACGCTCTTATGGCTCGCTTTAATGGCTTGGGGAACGGTGGGTAGGTTTTTTTATTCGGATTTCTTTTTTCCTTTATAATTGGTTTTAGTATTGTTGGAAGATTTTATGATAGACAGTTTTGAATTTCCATGCTTTCGTGAATATAGGCTACTGTAAGAAGTTTGTTGTACATTGCAAGATAGCGTTTTTTCTTATGTTACCTTTTTAGCTATTAATATTGGCACATAAGTTGTATGATGTAATGAAATGCTGTTGATTGGTGATTAAGGCTAATTAATTATTTTTGGCTAAGTTACATAGCTTAGTTTTATGATTAGGAAATTGGGTTATTTTGATTGGCCATGTCACCACTTCATTAACTCCATTAGGATAAGAAAACATTATTTATATTGTATTCTGGGTAACATTAGATTATTTTATTCAGTTTAGGAAGCATCTTTTAGGAGCGATTAACTCCCAAAGGTCTTTGTAACCCGGGTTCGAATCCCGGTGGATCATATATACTTTAATTAATTTCATTGGGGGTGTGGTGGTGAGATTAATAAAAATAATATTACGACCAGTAATATCGCAGTTTGTTTGTGTGTGTGTGTTTTTTTTTTTTTTTTAACTAACTTAATTGTTTTCCGCTTCTCGGGTTTGTGAGCTAAGACCTCATAAGTTAATGTTTTACAAGAACATTTAGGCCTATCATCCAAATTAACGAAACTTCAATCTAGTTTCCGATACCAATCAAATATAGTCTCATAATGTTACCTGAAAGATATCCGTTAAACATTACTGGAAAAAGCTCTCGTTTAAATTCTTCAGTTAACCCTTTCGGTACCGGTGCCGTCCTTTTAATTTTATGTTGGCTACTATCAGACGATTTCAGTTTAAAAAGGCCTCCAGCAATTAAAAGGCTGCGAAATATCTCACTTAACCTTTTTTTACTACCACAGATCCAATTTTAGCTGCACAAATTCGTCTAAATATAGGTAGAATATAATAAAAATGACTTTACCGGTACAGAAGGGATTAATCAAACCTATGGGCGATAGGGCTGGCAAGAACCCTCCCTCAAAACAAGCTAGAGAATCGACCGAATTGCCTGAAGGGGGAGGTAGTCGATTATTCCTGGATCCCCTTCTCCCTCATGTATAACATTATTTTTATTAATCTCACCACCATATTAGTTTTTGAGATTTGAAGACATTCGTTCTGTTAGTTTGGCAATTTTGAGACCTTTCGCCTCATTTCTTTGTCAATATTAAGACCTTTGTGCCATTTAGGTGTCGATTTTTTCCAGGCGAGCGAAAATGAGCCTGTAATTTAGAGGAACCGGCCTTCGGCCAGGACATTTTTATACCGAAAAATTTAGACATTTATCTTGAAAGGGGGTCTAGGGGGTGGGTTTTTTTAAAGCTTGATGGAGGTCTAGCCAGGAAACTCAAAAATATATATATAAATAAGTACATAGGCTAAAAAACAAGCACTACCCCTTTAATGGAGGCGATTCATTCGTGACCACCTCCTCGGGGATTAAGGTGTCTGGCAATAGATAGATCTATAGGGCAACATGTAGCTTCGATTATTTACTTCAGTATTTTAATAAGTTGTGTGTGTGAAGAGAGAGAGAGAGAGAGAGAGAGAGAGAGAGAGAGAGAGAGAGAGAGAGAGTAAAGCTAGAGGGAAAAATTAAGTTGTACGTGAGAGGATTGTGGTATGTCTCTCTTGATTAGAGAGAGAGAGAGAGGGAGATAATACTGGTGACTATCATTATTGCCAATTATTATTATTGTTATTTCTATCATTATTTTATACTGTTACCGTCATTGCCCTCCCTTATCCATTAAGTTATCGAAACGACATCCGAAAAGTACTGCCTCCCAGTTTCTGTCCCAACCATCTTTCTATATTCTCCCTCTTGTCATACTTCCTTTCACTTTGATTCATCACTTATGTGTGTTGTCGCTTCTTGTACGAATACTCTCTTCAGCATAGGTAGGCCAGAAATGTTGACTCTTAACCTGTGTAATTCGAAAGGGACTAGAGTAATCGAGTTCCGTTTTCTACCAAATTGGAAAGAGTTGACCAGGAAATAGGTGTGGAAATTTGCAGCCCATTTGCTCCAGCCCTCTTTGAGTTACAAAGGATAGAGGTCACGATTTCTGGCCTACCTATAATGAATGGACTATAGTTCTCTACTGTACAACTCTCTCTCTCTCTCAAATCATTTCCCCTCCCACTATTTCTGTAATTCCTCCTAATCTCCCTTATTCCATTTCCTTCAATTTCTCCTGCTCTCCCCCTCTCTATAATAAACACCAAATCTCTACTCTCTCTCTCTCTCTCTCTCTCTCTCTCTCTCTCTCTCTCCGTTGCAGACCTATAAGAAGTGCGAAAAACTCAAGTGACCTCCCCATATATTTGCCAGATTTTCTTGGAAGCTTGCCACGGTACGTTAGCTGATAAAAATTGAAAATTAAGGGTGTGACAATGCTTATTCATCTTTAATAACCATCGTCGCTAGCTCAGAGTATGTTAGTCAGAGGGAAAGTCAGAATAGGAGGTAAGTCGTAGGAACAGTGGCAGACTATCTCCCCCCCTCCCCCCTTTCTAACCTACTTCCCCCATAAAATCTACTTTGAGATGCCCCAACCCCCAATCCCTCGCATAAAGTCTGTGATTCCTCTTTCGTTTTCCATGTTCTTCCTGTTTCCCCATCCTTTATCCATCCTTCTTTCTTCCTCCCCCTTTCATGCATCCTTTCGCCCGCTCCTCCCTCCCTCCTTCCCCCATCTGTGTTTTCCTTTAGCCTCCCCCTCTCCCTCTTCTATTTCCCCCCTGTGGCCAACCAAGCTCCTTGATTAAATGAAGACGGTAGTTAGGACCCCCTGATGACGAGAGAGCGAGAGAGTGAGCGTTGAAAGGAGAAAAAACAGTAAAACAAGAGCAATGCAGACTTATTTTTTGTCATCTTTCATCATGCAATACTTCTTCATTTTGCAAACTACTATTAACCGTATAAGCAAATCTGCACGTATGTTTATTATACCAAGATATTTACATATATTTTCATCGATACACTGACCACACCTATTTCTGAGGTGGTCAAGACCTTAAATACTAGTCGAGTTACCATAACCCCAAATTAATGGGATAATGTTTAATATAGATAATTATTTGTTTAGCTTCCGCCCTAGACCTCCATCAGGATAAAATGAAATACCCCGAAACCCCACTTAGAAATATATGTGTGCATTTTTTGGTAGACAATTCCTTGGCCGAAGGCCTGTTCCTCCTAAATTGCAGGCTCGTTTTCGCTTGTCAGGAAAACATTGACACCTAAATGGCAAAAAAGGTCTGAAATTTCACAAAGAAATGGGGGTAATGTCTTAAAATCGCCAGACGAATGGGGCGAACTTCTTAAAATGTCAAAATTAATGTAGCTAAGAATGAGGGAGAAGGGGGGGGGGGGTCCAGAAAGGTAGAGTGTAGCAAAGCAGGAAAGGTTGATTGATGTGATGGTTGCAATAGGCTCAGGTGCAATAGGCCTCTTGATTGAATGATTGCTATATACTAATGTTTATCATGAGAGAGAGAGAGAGAGAGAGCAGGAGAGTTATGGGGGAAGGGGAGAGAGTAAGATTGAGAGAGGCGAGTGTTGAAGGGTGTGAAATGGGAAGGAAGGGGGGGGAGATGGAGTCCAGAAAAGAAAGAGAGAGAGAGAGAGAGAGAGAGAGAGAGAGAGAGAGAGAGAGAGAGAGAGAGAGAGAGAGAGAGAGAGATAATATACCGAGAAGAAAGATAGGTGATGAAAGACGAAATTAAGGAAAAGGAGTTAAAAGGAAGGGAGGTATAAAGGAAGAGAGAAAGGGAAAGTGAAGAAAGGAAAAGTGTAAGGAATACAAAATGGGAGGGGCAAAAGAAGAGATAACAGGAAAAACGGAAGATGTGTTTTATGGAGGTAAGATAGATGAATTTGAATGTACAGAGTTGAACTATTAAGAGTTCAGGCACTAAGAAAGAATGTGATTCCTTAACTAATTCATCCTTTGTGTTTTGTTATGCGAGGAAAACTATCGTGTCCATGTTTTACAAACTCACAATCTCAATATGGTGAATGATAGCCGCAAAATCAGAGCAGTTACAGGAACACCCTGGGAAACCCTTTGGCTCAAAGCCTCAAAGGTTAAGGATGGCCATCCTCCGTGGCAATGCCACGAGTGTCATGACTTGGTTCCATGTCATCTCAACCAGTAGACCATTTCAATCCGTAGCTCTCAACCAGTGCCAAATCAACCAAGACCATTTATAATTATATGTTCTATGGTGTACATGATTAAAAGGAGATGTGTCGGATGGTTGAAAGGCACAGTTGCTCGTGTGTTTCGGGCTATCAACACGTATTATGAAAAACATGTAGGCCTATATATTGTATAATCATATCCTAACTTATCTCTACAATATCTTAAATTTGCCTAAAGGTTAAATAGGCTTTTCGCAATACGTAGACGGAGGTCTTATAAAACACGCACATACACAATGGAACGTTTCTATTACACCGCTTGGCTATTTTGCATAAAGTTTATTTAGGACACACATACACACACACTCACACACACACACACACACACACACTCTCACTCACTCACTCACTCACTCTCTCTCTCTCTGAAATACGATGTGGGGTGTTTAGGCTATGAGGCACAAGTGACTCTCTGGGGGGCGTGAAGGGGGCGTTGTCCCCCTCGTTAGCAATAATGAGTTAATCAACACCATCGTCCTTAATAGCCCCCCTTCACCCCCCCCCCCCCCCCCTTCCTCCTCAAGACTCTCCCCATCCTCTACTGCCTCCGAAAGGTTTTAGAATATTGAACCATAGTCTTAACCCCTTGAGTAACTAGGACGGTATTTCACATTTGATTTGGTTATCATTTGTGCAATTTATGAAGAATCTTGAGGTATCAACAGAGTGATATCTATCTCATATTATCCTCAGACTCCCACACATCCTTCTTAAGCTGTACAAAATTGTCTACTTACAGCCATAATATAATGAAAAATCGTGTCACCGAATAGGCTACTGACAGACTAACGGGTTAGATTCTACGAAGCAAATTGACTACTTGCAAGTTTCTGGGTATGAGGAAGTTGGAGCTATAGACATCAACATTAGCAGAATAATCGTTTAAGATACGGTTTTAGTGCATATACAGTATATAAATACACAAAATCAAACTCGGTACTCTTTCTATCTATCATAAACTCGCATACATGTTGTAGCCTATGTCTGCCAATTATCGATGTTTACGACTCCAGCGTTCTTAAAGACAAACTCACTAGTGGTCAATTCTGCTACAATCATGTGTAAAATTTGTGTCGCACCTTCCCACATTCATCTTCAATATCTTTACTCAATAAAACTGAGATATTCTTCATTTTACAAACTATTTTCGATGGCATATTTGAAAGTAAGGAGGAGTAGATGAGGAATTTGAGTAATTTGAAAGGAATTTTAATTGTAAAGTGGAGGGAATGTAAGAAATTGTTCGGGAAAGGGGTCAAGATAGTAAGGGAGGGTGGCAAGGGAAGTAGTAAGGGTGTGAAAGATAAGAATTACCAAGTGCTATTATAGAAGCAAGAGAGAGTCGAGAGATGTAGGGAGCTCTTCAATGAATTGTTGAATGTAGGAAATGGAACGGAACACCAGCAACCATCCGTTGGATGGGGTATGGGAGGGAGAAGAAGAGAAGTAGTGGTGGAGGTGGGGATCAAGAGGTCAGAAGTGTTTGAAGCATTGAAAAGAGTGAAGATGGGGAAAGCATCAGGAAAAATGAAGTGTGTGGGGAAATGCTGAGGTATGGTGGTGAGATAGTGATTGAATGGGTGTGAAAAATTTGTAAACTAGCATGGGAGAAGGGAAGTGGGCCTGATGACTGGAATAATAGTCCCCCTGTGTAAGGGTAAAGGTGAAAGAGGAGTGTGTGGTAATCACCGGGGGATATGTCTCCTAAGCATAGTAGGAGAGATGTAGCCTATAGTAGGGTAATGATCGAGAAAGTGAGAGTGAGAATGGAGAAATGGGTAGGTAAAGAGCAGGGCAGTGACAAGAATACGGTGGTCAGCATTGAAGTAAAGAGGTCATTGTATGATACAGTAGTGTGGTAATCGGACCGTAATCTCGACATTAATGTACACGGGAGAGGCATGGATGTTGTTGGAGAGGTACAAATCAGGAATGAGAAGGTTGAAATGAGTTACATGAGAAGTGCATGTGGAGTTACATGGAGATATTGATAGACGAATTAGGAAGTACAAGAGTGGTGTGGTGTGGATGAGTTGTGCTGGAAAGTGTGAAAATGAACACCTTGAGATGGTTCGGCCATGTGCAACGTATGGGAAGCGAGAGAATGACTAAGAGAGTGTACGAGAATGAGGTGGCAGGACAGAGAGAGAGTCAGACCAAGAGAGAGATGGAAGGATGGAGTTGAGAGGTATATGAGTGAAAGTGGTGTTGGTTGGGAGGAGGGGCGTCGGCTGGCAGGGTATAGAGGTGCATGAGGACGATTCATTCGTGCCCATCCCTTTGGGGATCATGCTGTCTGGCAATAGATAGATAGATAGATATTTAAAATTGTGATATAATTATATTATGAAAAAATAAGTGCAAATAGGGTTACCAAGCCAGTTATAATAATTTGATTTACAAGTTAAAACCTATGAGACATGATATTGATCACCCTTCATATAAATATAACTTAATATTATATGTGAAATAGCTATAATTGTATAGTAACTTTTTTTGTTTGGGGGGGGGGGGAATAATTATCGAACTAAACATTATTGGATTAAAAAATTAAGTTATCAAAAGTTTAGTGGTCCAATAATAGTCCGCCAAAAAAGGTGAACTCCAATAATCATTTGCTAACGGATTATCGCTTTCGTTCCCAACTTTGCTTGTATCCGCTTTTGCAATTACTGTACCTTAATGTACAACCTCTCTTGCAATTAGCTCCACTTATATCCTCCTTTACAATTGTCTTCATTCATATCCTCTCTTGTAGTTACCTTTACTTAAATCCTCTCTTGCAATTTACTTCATTGATATCCTCTGTTGCAATTGTGTTCATACCTAGTACCACCCTCTTGGAATTTCCTTATTTTCTATCCTTTCTTGCAATTGCCTTCCATCATATTGTTCTTGCAATTACCATTGTTTATATCCTCTTTAGCAATTGTCTTCATTTCCTACCTTCTTTTGCAGTTTATATATTTGTACTTCTCCATGCCAATAACCCACCCATGAGTATGCCTTCATTCCTGCCCTCTCTTGCAGATCATCCTGGCCGACGAGTGTACCGAGGCAGAGGGTCGGGCGTGGCACATGAAGCACTTCGCCTGCTTCGAGTGTGACCGGCAGCTGGGTGGCCAACGGTACATCATGAGGGATGGCCGACCCTTCTGTCTCCACTGTTTTGACGCCATGTTCGCCGAGTACTGTGACACCTGTGGGGAGCCCATTGGGGTAGACCAGGGTAAGAAATCAAATGAATATATGGTAAACTTTAAAAAGAAATTCACCACCCTGATAATGGTAGGATAGGATGGGTTAGAGGTACAGCCACCCAATCCTCCCAGCCGACGGCACTTGTGGCACTTTGGCGCTGCCGAGTGGGAGACTCTTCAGTAGCACTTTTTTTATTTCCGATGGAATGCCTTGTGCTTCCGTGGCCAGGGACCCACGGAGAGTGCTGAACGCATTACCGAGGTAATCCTTCGGGCATGGAAGCATATATTCCACTTTCTTTCTCTCAGTCTAATGCAAAAAAATCTTGGTTTACTCACTCTTGTTCTACTGCTGTTCGCAATAAGGAGGAAGCATTCAAACGTACCGTCGCCTTCAAACTCAGAATCTCATACTTCCTATGTTTTTGCCCGGAATCAAGCCAAATCTGTTCTTCGACTCGCCAAACATTCTTTCATCAATAATAAATGCACTGATCTATCCAACTCTAGCTTTTCGGCATTTCCGCACCCTCCTCAGCTCCCCGCCATGGAGTGGCTTCGGTCACCCAGGCTTTATTGTGGTCGGCGGGGAGGGTTCTGTGGGGGCGCTCGGTTATGGCCTTGGCCTTGCTCAGGGCCTTTGGGCTGTTCGGCCAGGCAGCTTGGGGAACAACAACAACAACAACAACTCTAGCTTTTCTCAAGCCTTCTGGCATCTAGCCAAAAACCTATCCAATAATTTTTCTTCTTCATCTTTCTCTCTTCTTTTCCACTATGACGGCATTACCGTCACTTGTTCCTCTGAAAAAGCTGAACTCTTCGCTAACACTTTTGCTAAAAACTCCACTTTTGATGATTCCGGTGCTATTCTTCCCTCTCTACCCCCTCTCCCCTACTTATGCCTGACATCATAAACTATTATAAGGATGTACTTCCCACCCTCTCTGGGCTTAATACTAAGAAGGCGTACGGACCGGATGATGCTCCTTATTTGTATTAAAAAACTGTGCTTCTGTGCCGACTCCCTGCCTAGGCAAACTCTTCCGTCTCTGTCTCTCCTCTAACGTCTTCCCTTCTTGCTGGAAGTTCGCTCTAATTCAACCTGTCCCAAAGAAGGGTGACCGCTCTCAACCCTCCAACTATCGTCCAATTACTCTCCTTTCTTGCATCTCTAAAGTTTTTGAAACTACTGTATTCTTACCTCAAAATTTCTTAAGCATTTATCTTCCCATAACCTACTCTCAGACTGCCAGTATGGCTTCCTTAACCCGGCAAGCGCGATAGGCCTCACGGAAGGCTTCCTATAGGGAACGCGATAGGCCTCACGGAAGCAAGACCATAAAAAAAGCCTTCCAAAAAAAAAAAAGGGCCTATCAAAACAAAGGATTTTGTCTCTAGGTGAGATAATTCCCCTCTAGTACTCATCCATGTGTTTCTCACCCCTCCCCCTCCCCTCCTTCCCCACCTTATTCCCCCCTCCCCCCCCTCCTCAATTATCACCTATTTATCCTCTTATTATCATCATTTATCGGTTATTTTTCTCTCCCGCGATAATGTAGCACAAGTGGGTTGCATAAAAGATCGTTATGCAACACCCAGACACCGGCACACACCGCCCCGCTCGTCTCAGTTGACTCCCAGACAGCGAGAGGGGAGGGCTGCCTGTGGCTCTCTCTCACCTGAGATTATGACCGGATGGCCAATATCTTCATTTTTCACCACCCAAATGCTTTTCCCACTTATTTTAGCACTCTTGAAGGTTCATATATACATCATATATGTAAAATAAAAGCATACCGAAAACAAATAATGCTTTATATTGTAAATATAACGAATTCTGTCAGAATCCAGGGCTAGAAATGCACAAATAACTACCCTAGCACCTAGGTCTATATCGCGCTTGTCAGGTTAAGGGCCACTCTACTGGTGATCTTCTTTCATATCTTACTAACTCTTGGTCGTCCTCCATTAGAGACTTCGGTGAGACTTTTTCTGTTGCGCTAGACATATCGAAGGCCTCCGATAGAGTCTGGCACAAATCCCTCATTTCAAACTAACCTCCTTCGGTTTCTATCCCTCCATCTGTGCCTTTGTCTCCAATTTCCTTTCCGGCTGTTCCATAGCTGCGGTTGTGGACGGCCACCGTTCACTTCCTCAACCTATCAACTCCAGTGTTCCTCAGAGTTCTGTCCTATCTCCAATTCTCTTCTTATTATTCATTAACAACTTTCTCAACTGCACCTACAGCCCCATTCACTCATATGCTGACAATCCTACATTACACTATTCAACTAGCCTTCCACAACATCACTCGCAGCAGGAACTCCAAGACTCACGTAAGGAGGCCATAAAGCACATATCTTTTGATCTCTCTACTATCTCTAATTGGGGCAGAGAAAACCTTGTTACTTTCAATGCTTCCAAACTCAATTTCTCCATCTGTCTACTCGTCACCACCTTCCAGAAAACATTATGACTTACTCTTCAACAACATACAAATTAACCCTTCATCTTCTCTTAATATCCTCGGTGTCTCTTTTTCTTCTGATCTCATTTGGAAAGATCATATTATCACTCTTGCTAAAAACAACTTCCCAGAAGTTGTGTGTGCTCAACCGCCTCCGGGGGTTCTTTACCCTGCGCAGCTTCTTGCTCTGTACAGGGGCACAGTGTGTCCATGTATTGAGTATTGTCCACACATGTGGGGATGATCCTCTCACACAGCACTTATAGACAAAGTAGAAAAGAAATCCTTCCGTCTCATTAACTCGCGTCCACAACCCAATTATCTGCAGTCTCTCTCTCTTCGCCGCAATGTTGCATCTATCTCACTATTCTACCTCTATTACAACAAGCAGTGTTCCTCAGAGCTCTCTCAGTGTATACCACCCCCTCTTCATAGAGCACATAGCACCTGTCTTGCAACACAATTCCACTCCTACTCTGTGCAACTCTCCAACCCAAGATTGAAACGTTATTCTCAGTCTTTCTTCTATTCAACAGCTGACCTCTGGAACTCTCTCCCAGAATCAGTCTTTCCCTCATCCTATGACTTAAATTGCTTCAAACTCTGTGTGTCCAGGCATTTTGGCTCGAACGTCACTTGATTTTGGCCCTGTCACTCTTTCAACTCGGGGGGGAGGAACTCTTCACTGGCAGTTCTGCATTTTGTCTTCCTCACTCACAAAGAAAAGAAATAGATTACTGTAGATTATTAGCTTCTTTACATATAGCCTACATGTATGCTACAGCAAAAAAATGTGTTTATGTATCTGTAGAACCGTAATCGATTGTTTAGCTGGGGCCACTGTATTTTCAGTTAGAACTTTAATTTTGTCTGATACAGTAATTATATTACATTAATATTTGTTTTTTAAGTAGTACAGTAGTAGTAATAATAATGTTATGTACTGTATTATAGTATCATTATACAGTAGTTGTATTCTTACATTAATACAGTAGACCCTCGATTTAACGGACCTCGATACAACGGATTTAACGGACTCTGTCCGTAGCCGGACAATAACGGACAGTAACGGACAAATGTCCGTTACTGTAAAATTTGTCCGTAACGGACTTTTTCCAGTAAATGACAAGCTTCCCCCCCTATTAGTCCGTTATATCGAGGGTTGACTTCTTAGTAGTACCGGTACTGTAGTAGTAGTAGTAGTATTGTACAGTACTGTAGTATCATTATTTAATGCATAATTATGTTATGTAGCTAATATAGTTGCCCTTTCACAGGTCAAATGACTCACGAAGGTCAGCACTGGCATGCTACAGAGTCCTGCTTCTGCTGCCACACATGTCGGACTTCCTTACTCGGCCGACCTTTCCTACCACGGCGAGGGGCCATCTTCTGCTCCATTGCCTGTAGTAAGGGTGAACCACCAACCCCATCAGACACAACTCCTGTAGGTCCCCCTGGGTTACATCTGCCACGCTCTGCCCCAAACTTAGATCGTCGCTCATCCCTGTGCTACGATGCCTCCGACTCCACACTTACCTCACCCAGGGGTCCCCACCCACCTCGTCTCTCTACTCAGGATTCAACATCTGAACAAAGTGACACATCATCTCCTCCTGCAGCCAGAAAAGGTCTTGTATCCCCATTGCCAGAGACTCAAGAGGCATCTAAATCCCCTCGACCACAGAGAGGGACTCCTTGCACAACACCCCTTAAAAGTCCTGATGAAAATTCTTCATCTAGTGGTCCTCGATCTCCTCTACTAAGTAGAAAGCCATCCAGTGCAGGAGGTTCTCAGGTCAGACTCGCTAGAGAAAACTCGTTCCAAGTGCGTGACCTAGGTCGGCCCCGGCACCCAGCAGCCCTCACCCGGGAGTCCTCTATGTCAGCTCTCCATGGTGTTCCTGCTCCACCTATGATGCCCGGCCCTCGTCCTCTGGCACTCACTCCAACGGAATGTTATATTCCAGCTGAAGGAGCAGTATCTCCAGCATCACCCCGTTCTACGCGTCCTCATCTAGGCAGACCTGACCCTCGACTGGACTCTCCCAGAGGTCCCTCAGAAGCAGGATCCTCTCGTGGTCCTTCAGAAGTAGGCTCACCTCGTCCACCTCACAGAACACTTGCAGCTGTTAGCAGTGAAGAAGTTCGAGGTGGGATAGGGTCGGGGCAAACCAGTCCTCTCATGCGGTCCCCTAAGATGGGTCGGAAGGTGCTACAACTGACACACTCCCCTCAGCCTCACCGTGCCCTAGACTCTGCCACTGCCAGTCCCAGGTCACCACCACCCCACCATCCACCACCCCTCACATCTACACCTCTAGGAGAAGGAGAAGAGGAAGAAGATCGAGCAGGATTGGAGACGGTGCTTGGTCGACTTTTGGCACGTCATGGACTTAATCTTTTACAACAGGCTGCAGCAGCAACACCAGCTGCCACATTGGAATCCCTGTTACGAAGACCTGATCTCCTGGATGCTGCTGCCCGTCGCCAACCTCTTGACCTGTCGACTCTCTCAGATCTCAATTTGGAAGCATTACTAGCTGAAGGTGAGGGTGGTGGAGGGGGTGGGGGTGGTGCTGGTGGAGGGGCTACTTCTTTACCTGATCTGACTCAGGGAGTATCATCTGCCTCCACTTCTCCTGCTGTTTCCCCAACAGCACCACGCAAGAGCTCATTGTCCTCACGTCAGCATCACCGGCATTCTCGCTCTGTAAGATTTGATCCTGCTCAAGTTGGGGTAGATGTCCCTCCCAGAGACTCCTCCTCTTCCACATCATCAGGTTCAGCCCCCACAGCCCTGGAGGTGGCTCCGGCAGCATCAGGTGGCGGATCTAGACGTCACCACCACCGTCGGACGCACAATGGTCTGCCCCGGTCCAGGTCATACTCTGGCTCTGGACAAGGATCAGGACAACACACTCCCACCAAGGCTACCTCTACTCCTGGCTTGGGTTCAGATTGGGATCATGAGAGTGCCTGCTCCACCTGTTCATCTTCATCATCCGATGAATTTGATTATCAGTTGCCACCACGCCGTGCCTATGGCGGTGTCCGCATCAGTTATGTCCCTAATGATGCTCTTGCCTTTGCCCGCCGCCAGGCTCCTCCTCCTCCTCCATCCTCTCCTGGTTCTCGGCGTAAAACGGGTGAAAAGGACAAAAACTGTATTATATCATGATGGCCTCTTCTTTCACACACACCACTGGCAAGTGTGTTTATTGTAAGGACAGTATTGTCGTGCTTCTTTGGCTGGATATCCGATGTTTGCCTCATGTTACGGTGTTGGCTGTGTGGTTACCCTGGCAACACTCTACTTGGCAGAGTGTACGACCAGACACCTGAAGTCCAGACACAATATTTAGCCCTCACTCCCTTGCCCAAGTTACGCCCCACCCTATAAACCTTCTACTCTACCCTAGATTACATTATACTGTATTGGATAAAAGTCCCTAATGACAATAAAGTAATTATATCCCGTCCACTACTGTATAATGAAGTAATCCAAGAAATTGAAACAAATGAGTAGAATAAAATATTTTAATTTACATATCTATGTTGGTGAAACAATACTACATGGCCATTTCTGTGTACTAGTAAATGATGATACCATTACGTAGTTGAATTACTGTAGTTCATTCGTTGTAAAGTTCTGATAATAACTGACCGAAGTATAACCCCCCACATTCAAGTGCCAAACGTGTCTTCCAAAGTAGTAGAAGTTTTGAAGCCATCCACTGAAAAATTTAGAATACGAATAGTGGTATTATACACAAAATAGAGTCCTAGTGTAGAAATGTATAGAAATTATGCAGTACTTGTGATACAAAATTACGTGAAAGTTGAACAATTATAGTCTGCAGTGTCTACAAAACTAATCTACACCAAATGATAACAAAAATAGAGTAGAAACAGAAAAACATAATTCTATTATATTTTCATGGTTCTGAAGAGGGCTGTGTGTAGGGTTTCAATGCGTACATGTTGTGTAAGGGAGCGGCACTTTTATGCTTTCTGTGTACGCATATATGTGTGCTTGCGCGAGTGCTTGTGTACATGTGAAAGTGTCTACAATCATTTTCTTGAGGCTATATAAATTACAAATCAGATCATAAAATAACTTGTTTACAAAGATTATGGCATTCTATAGTATCCTACTGTTTATTAATTGTTTGTGTGTGTTAAGTGAAAATGGGACATAATTTATCAAGCCACTGGTATTTTGCGTGATAAACTACTGTATGCAAATTCAGACGGGCTCACATGTATTATTTATGCACAAGTATTTTATATATTTTATGGTAAACTATGCAAATCCTGACTCCCATTCATTGATACTCATCCATACTCATGCATTTATTCATCTTGCAGTCATCATCTTGAAAATCAAAGTGTTTCCGATGCATGTCTCTACGGGTTACTTGCAATAGGCGCACTCACAGAAGCTATATGTCCGACATTTTTTGTACGAGTTGTGTGATTGATGGTTCGATATGGGTATAATATTAGTGACCATCTGAAATCTTGCCAGAGCTCATCAGTGTAATTTAAATCTTTACTGTTTCTATGTGTTGATCTTGGATGGCTTTGTTGAGCAAATGTAAGCTTTTTAATAGACTTGATAAACACCTGTGCCTCATTGCATCACATGACTGGAACACAGTGTCTGCTGCATCTGTGAATGTGCCTGTTGCCGAACTTACATGTAATTCCTCACTTAAAGTCTCTTTGTTATAAATTGTTACACTACAACATTGTTCAAAAATTATGAAACAATGTTCAGTTAGAGTTGTTATGGATCATTAAGTTGTAAAAGATAAAAAATAATAAAGTATCACAAGATAATGTGCTGAGAAAGTGACTTAATTTAAAGTTGTTTCACTTAAAGTCTTGTTTTCAGGAAGATACAGTACAGTAGGCCTACAGGTCTCCCTCGATATATGATTGGGTTACGTTCCTGAAAACCCGATCTTGATTAATTGTATAGCGAATCCTAAAATGAATGGGGTAAATGGAGATGCGTTCTTGGGCCAGCCAAAACTCAAACACAAACACCTTTGTGTCTTACTAACTCTTGGTCATCCTCCTTCCGGGACTTCGGTGAGACTTTTTCTATTGCACTAGACATATCGAAAGCCTTCGATAGAGTCTGGCATAAATCTTTAATTTCTAAACTACCCTCCTTCGGTTTCTATCCCTCCATCTGTGCCTTTGTCTCTAATTTCCTTTCCGGCCGTTCCATAGCCGCGGTTGTGGACGGCCATTGTTCACTTCCTCACCCTATAAACTCCGGTGTTCCTCAGGGCTCTGTCCTATCTCCTATTCTCTTTCTAATTTTTATAAATGATCTCCTTAACTGTACCTTAATTCCCATCCATTCATACGCAGACGACTCAACCTTACACTACTCCATTAGTTTTTCAGAACGCCCCAGCCAGCAATCCCTCAACGACAAACGTAATGAAGCCATAGAACTCTTAAATTCTGATCTAAATACTATTTCCAATTGGGGCAGAGAAAAACCTTGTTAACTTTAATAATGCTTCCAAAACCCAATTTCTCCATCTATCTACCCGTCAGGATCTCCCAGCGGACTATCCCTTATTCTTCAACAATACAAAAATCAACCCTTCATCTTCTCTCATCAATATTCTTGGTGTCTCTTTTTCTTCTGCTCTCATTTGGAAGGACCATATTACCAGTCTTGCTAAGGCAGCCTCCAGAAGCTGGGTGTGCTCAACCGCCTTAGGGGGTTCTTTTCCCTGCACAGCTTCTTGCTCTGTACTGGGGCATAGTGCGCCCTTGTATTGAGTATTGTTCACATGTGTGGGGAGGTTCCTCTCACACACCGCTCTCCTAGACAAAGTTGAAAGGAAGGCCTTTCGTATCATTAACTCCCCGTCCACTCACCAACTCTCTGCAATCTCTCTCTCTCCGCCGCAATGTTGCATCTCTCTCGCTATTCTATCGCTACTATAATAATCAGTGTTCCTCAGAGCTATCCCAGTGCATACCACCTCCTTTACGTAGGGCACGTGGTACCCGTCTTGCAACTCAATCCCACCCCTACTCTGTGCAACTCTCCAACCCAAGAGTGAAACGTTACTCTCAAACTTTCTTCTACTCAACAGCTGAGCTCTGGAACTCTCTCCCAGAATCAGTCTTTCCCTCTTCCTATGACTTAAATTGCTTCAAACTCCGTGTGTCCAGGCATTTTGGCTCGAACGTCCCTTGATTTTGGCCCTGTCACTCTTTCAACTATGGGGGAGGCACTCGCTATAGGCAGTTATGCCTTTTGCCTCCCTCAATCACATAGAAAAAAAAAAAAAAAAAAAAAAAAAAAATATAATAATATCGTAAATTAGGGCATCGGATAGTGAGGGAGACCTGTACTACAACTTTTAAGTGAGGAATAACTGTATTATTATAAAAGCAAGTGTGTGTGTATTTCCTTCTGTTATCCACAATAAAAGACAAATTAAACTAGTCACTTAAGCAATTTTAGCAGCAAATTTGTATGGTACCAACTACCAAAGGAAAGGTTTTGAGTTTTGTTCTGGAAGGTAATTACAACTTTACTAAGGAAATACTGTACCGTTTTCATATTTGTGAGGTACATACAAGATTCAGTTTAATTATCAAAGGTGGAAATACTAAAAATATATCATTGTTAATAATTTATGTTTTTATTATATAACTGCCTGCTTGGGTGGTAAAATCGGTAAGGGTCTCAAGTGGATAACCAACTTTTGTTGCCGGTTTCGATGAAAATACCTTAGCTTTTAAATGGCAACATTACTCTCGGAATGTTTTATTGGGCGACGGCGACCTTCCTTCCGGTATCTTACAATTATAGTAAAGACAAAAATATGCACGATAGCCGAGGAAATGGATGCAATATATGATTAGGCCTAGGTGGCATGTCTCCATAACACCACCTTTCTTTCCCTCCCACATGTCTCACCCCCTTCCTCCCTTACCTTTCTCCCTCAATTTCTCCCCTCATCCTTTTTTATACTTCTCTCCCTCACTCACTATACTTCCTCCCTCTCCCCTCAAATACCTTAAATCCCCCTCCTCTATGATCTATTCCCCTCGTCCACCTATCCAATATGTGCGAGAGACTGTCATGAGAGAGGATTTATGCCGCTCCGTCACCCAATTCTACACCAAGCTCCCGTCACAATAAACAAAAATTTTCCCTGGGTATTTGCTCTTTATACCTATTTTCTGGTTCTTCATTGTTCACACGTTCCTTATCAAAGAAAAATATACGTATATGGTACAATGATATTGCTAAATATGGTAGACATAACAAATTCCGAATCAAATCTTAATCTTTCGCACTGGTGGCACTCTAATTAATAGGCCTGATGTAGCTGCCGGGTTAATAATGCCACCAACCCAGGTACTGGTTCGGTTGAACACTGCATCTAACAGACCAAGAACCTACTTCACCCAATTGAGACACATAGAATTTGTGCACACATAATCAAGATTATGAGCTACAGTATTCAACACTGTACTCTGTCTTGCTGAAGGTGACCATAATTAAATAATGAGTGGACCATATTTTTGTCTTGGATTCTTTGATGCCTTTCCAAACAGCTGCTAACATTGTTTGCGTGACTCGGAGGGCCATTTTTTTCAAGCATAATGTACTGTACAGTACTGTATTTTTGTGTTTGATAATTACAATTTGTTTTCTTCAAACTAGACATGTTCTGGAATTGGGTAGTATATGAACAATTGGAGTTATGCTAAATATTTAAAAAATCTACATAATCATAACTACATATATAATGACTTGTATTAAAACTTTAAAAGTACAGTATTGTAGTATTATGTCATACTTTGCCAATTCATATACTGTACTTATTTTATATGATTTTACTATGTTTGTCACAGCATGCCAGAACATAACTGAAGGAAAAAATAGCCCTCAAAGTTTATATACTGCAAACCATACAAACCTACTCAAATCTTAAATAGCCTACAATATATTCTTATGGACTTCTCCATATCTAACCAGCCTTCCTTCCCAAAAATTACTTGTAATATAAAATATGGTGCTTCACCCTTCATAATCGTAGGTTTTTGTTTAGTGTCTTTACCAAAATGTTCCTTTCTCTTAATGATGAGTTTGTTTTTGTACAAGTTTACTAATGAAGATGATATATTGTGTTCATAAATTTGATGTTTTGTGTTCAGAAACTGGATTAAACCTTTTTAGTATTGGTGATGTCTATTAACTTTATGCCAGCTAATTTTAGAGTAGGCCTACTGTACAGTACTGAACAGTACTTTATACAACATAAATTGAATCTGTGACAGTTTAAGCTCATTTTGATAGCTTATGCCTAATTCATATTGAAAGAACATTCTTAACCCTTTAAAGATTGTGGCACATTTTGACAGTTTATTCTGCCTATCATTTGACTATTTTATACAGTTTAAGAAGGATCTGTAGGGATTATAAGGGTAAAGACTCATTTAACCATCTGACTTCCATATACCCTTCCTAATCTGAATACAATTGTCTAATAATAGCTGGAAAACAGAAGAAATGCGTACTGGATCTTGAAAAGGTTAAGTTGCATAAAATCAAGTAATGTTAGCCAGAATTTAAGGAAAGAGGACATGACCCATACCAAAAGGATTAAGGGTAATATTCCTAAACATTTCTTTCCCTTCGCTGTGCCCTAAATGGAGAAAATAACTTGAAACATGACGCTCTCTTTGAAAGTAGGAGTGCTAATCCGTCTACTTTATACTGTATAAACAACACTTAAGCTGGTATCACACGAGAGCTTTTATAGTCAACATTCGATGATCAACATTCGATGATCAACATTTTGCTGGCAACATTTCTGGAATATTTTACACTGGTATCGGAAACTAGACTGATGGTAGATGAATTTAAGTGACCGAAATAGTATAAATGTTGACCTCATAAGCTGCCAGACCAGTGTTAAGGATAAATGTTGAGTGAAAAAGCGCTCGTGTGATACCGACTTTACTCCCACATTATTCGTTTGGTATCAGGCGCTGCGAAGGGAAAGAATTGTTTAAGAATACCACTCTAAGTATGTTTATAGGTGAGTTGTTTACAATGATGGCGGCATAATGTGTTAATGTATAACGTACCAAAGTGTTGATGTACTGTTGTTAAGACACGAACCTGGGATAAGTGCTGGGAAGGAGTGATAAGATTTCAGTGGGGTTTTTAGTGTGCTCCCTAGACCTCTATAACGCTTTAAATAACATCCCCAAGGTCCTCCATCAAGATAAATTAGTGCATTTTTCAGTATAAAAGTGTCGTCCTAAATTCCAGGCTCACTTTCGTTTGGCAGGAAAAAATTGACACCTAAATGGCCCGAAAGGTCTTAAAATCGTCAAACTAATAGGGCGAAGGTCTTAGTCTTAATACTATTGTGGCTAAACATGAGGGAGAAGGGGATCCACATACAAACAAAACCTTCCCTTAATACTCTCACAGGCAGCTTGATGGGGAAGTTTGTGAGTTTACCCTTTGTTAATAATGTTGCCTGAAGTGAGTAAGACCATTTTATTCTCATTGATAAGGGAGATAGTTCGAAGCCTCTTAATTGTTAAGAGGTCCTAATTGTAGCCAGAATAAAGATAAAAGGACGGCAACGGTACTGGAAGGGTTGTTGTTGTTGTTGTTCCCTAAGCTGCCTGGCCGAACAGCCCCGGCAGGGGATGGTTGTGACGGTTTGGCTCCTGAAACTGCTCCCCGCGGCCGGCATCCGGTTTTCCTCCACTGGTCGTTGATTTTGTCTTCGGCCGTGGAGGGTCGGCAGCCATCCGCGGTTGGCAGCCTCGGGAGGTGGCCCCACGGTGTAGACGCCGCCACATCAGGACCAATTACTGGAAGGGTTAACTCGGGTGTACAATCGGTCGGGCCGCGGCGTACATGTCATTTGCCCCCTTGCTGGCAATATACTGTATAATTATGATGATGACAATAATTCATAGGGGGATTGAGGCCCTCAACCCATTATTGTATACCACAGTATACAGTAATGTAAACAAATTGTGCGATAAGCCCGATTACTACATGGGCGGCGGCCAGACCGTCAGCCTGAATAAACTGTCATAATGCACCATACACCTCAATACAGCCAGCTCAACACAGTGTTTGCCCCAGGTTTATGTTTTGGTAACGGTACAGTGACTGATAATAATATCGCTTGAATATTTAGGTTACGCAATGTTTGTACTATCTGAAGCATCTGAGTGGGATAGTTTATTGTAATATCTAGTGTGGTTCTAACCGTTTGACTGTGGAAGGCCTTTCCTGAGCATAATGAAATCATATAGGGTTAGCCAGAATAAAAGACATCAAAAAATAGTTGTAATGAATGAGTTACTTGTGGTAGTTCTAATCTAAACAAAATTGTTTAATGTAAGGCAGAATACAGTAGGTCTGTAATTAAAGGGACATCATCTATTCCAAAATGATAGAACTAATTTTAACCCCTTCAGACTCATATGACGCAGAGGTTGCCAGATTAGCAATAAGAAATAGAGTTCTCTCACTCTTATAATTACCTCTCTAAAATTAGTTTTCTGCCCACAGCTAACTCAAAGACAACTGCAGAGGTTGAAATAACTAAACTAAAGGTTTCTAAATACCCCTGATGGTAACAAAGGCTTTAAAGTATCCCTAATAGGCTCAAAATTGCGTCATATGTCGGAGAGGGTTAATTATCTTATTGCGATAGTTGTGTCGGCTAGGAATTATTGTGTTCTGAATATACTGTACAGTATAGGATGAAAAATATAACTCACCACTAGCCACATTATCATATTAATACTGGTAGGCCTATATGATCTTTGTTTTTACTAATGAAACAACACTTCAATTTGCAGTTGGTAATTAACTGGTAGAGTAACTTATTCATGTCAATGAAATTTTGAAGCAATTTATTTTTTGATGTATTACAGTTCCATCAAATTACAAATCATCACATGAAGAGTTTTAGTGAGGTTTCTAAAGTAACTGAATTAGTTACCACGGATGGGGGAGAGCTTTAAGCTTTAGTGTTACTGTAGGCCTATATGGTCCCGGTTAATCAGAGCATTTACAAATTTGAAGCTCCCCACAATACTCATATCCTGACAGTTAACATCATAAGTCTCTTGCCAGCAAAGCTTGAAGCACATTCTAAATGAGCATTGAACATCGTACTGTACCTTATAACTGCTTAGGAAACTACATGGGAAAGTTATGGAAAACACTTGACATTCTTGTTTGTCTTATATTAAAAGTCTATGATCAGGTCACAACTTCATGACCACCTTTGACTATTCGGGTCATAGTTGTTGTTGCTGTTGTTCCCCAAGCTGCCTGGCCGAACAGCCCCAAGGCCCCGAGCAAGGCCAAGGCCATAACCGAGCACCCCCACAGAACCCTCCCTGCCGACCACAATAAAGCCTGGGTGACCGAAGCCACTCCATGGTGGGGAACTGAGGAGGGTGCGGAAACGCCCGGGAAACCAAAGCCCAACCCAGGGCCCTGTGCCCCTCAGCAATTATGAAGAGAATGTTGAGGGGCAAAGGAAAAAATGTGACGCTTTGGCTTCCAATCTTGGTAGATTGGGAGGTCAATCCACGGAAGAGACGCCGTCACTTGAGATCTAGAAAATATATAAGTAAAAGGAACAGTCAGAGTAAGCTATGGGTATGGTAGAGATCGCTCAGTTCTCACTCTGATAGACCAGCCCATCACCCTATTCGGGTCATAGTTATTGAAATCAGCTCGTCTCAAAAATTAGCTTCTGGTTTAAAATCGAGCATACTGTACAGTGTAACAGGATGATATAAACCATTGTGCAGAGAATCACAATGCCCAACTGTGAGAGATGTTATGTAAGCTCATTTATGTAGCGTTCAGTATTTATCATGATTTTATGTAAGCTCATTTATGTAGCGTTCAGTATTTATCATGATTTTATGTAAGCTCATTTATGTAGCGTTCAGTATTTATCATGATTTTATGTAAGCTCATTTATGTAGCGTTCAGTATTTATCATGATTTTATGTAAGCTCATTTATGTAGCGTTCAGTATTTATCATGATTTTATGTAAGCTCATTTATGTAGCGTTCAGTATTTATCATGATTTTTGTATAGTTTGTGTGATAAATAATTTGTACATACCTTTTAGTTTCAGTGCGTTTGAAAAGTTGAAAGTTCCAGATTTTATGTATCATAATTATAGAGTAGGTGATATTTTATATATAAACTGTATTATTTCTAGTTTCTTATGATTTTTTTTTTCCGTTAATGCAAGTTTTATTCCCAAGTTCGATCCTGTACATTTTACTACCTGTAATTAGTTACCGTAATTTAAGTTGTACATTGACTACGTGCGTACGTATATTTTGACCTAGCCTAAGATTGTTTTGATTAGTGTACAGTTTTATAAATATAGCAAACAGTACCTCCTGAAGCCTTGGATGACATTTGTCCACATTATTTTGCGACTTGTCCTGAGGTTGACGGTTTGTAAATAGGATATATTGATTAAAGATTTTGTTCTCTGATATGAATTTGATTGTTATTCACACAGAATTAATGTTGGTATACAATGCAGTTATACAGTATAGTAATTTGTCATGGTGATACATAATTAGAGGTGATAATACTGTACATGGTGATATATTACGAGGTGGTGGTGCAGTGGTTATAGCACTGGTTTAGAATAAACATATTTATGAGTTTGAAACTTCCTATGGTCTGTTCATCATGACGAGTCTTCCAAAATGGTAGAAATATCAAGTTCAAAGTTGATGTCTGTGGTAGAAATATCAACTTCATTGTTTATGTGTTTTGAGTTAAGAGAGGTAAGGGGGTGGTATTTCTAGGCTCATCATAAAAAACAGACTACAGACTGCCATATCTACATGTTGTCACAAGGAAGCTATGGAACCAGCAACCAAGGCTGACTTGATGAGAGAGGGTGATACTTCTGCAAGCTTCACCCTCTCACCTTGAGCTTGACTTGCTGGTTTGATCATTTGCATGACCCCTCTCCTTTTCTTTCCTCCCTTCATCTGCTTGGATGGGTGCTTTCTTACTGACTGGACTGTAATTGGCCTTTTATGGAGCTGTACGGTCGGGAGTCGGCCACATGAATTTACATACAGTATACTCCATGACTGTATATATGGAAGGAAAAATAGTGTGATAGACGTACAGGAAGAATTTGCTTAAAGACTGTTAATTGATTATATGAATTAATAATTTCATAAGAAAATGCATTCCTAATTTAATCATACTGTACTATTTTTCCTTGCATGTATAATTGACCATTTGCAAGTTTCAGAATAATGACTTGGATCCCCAGAGAACTGTCATGGGGCACACATAAGTTGAGTCATTCTATCATGATATGATTCAAATGAATGTAGGCCTACAATAAGTTAGACTACAGTACCTGTGGGACTACTACCTGTAAGCCATTGATGCATATTTTTTACCACCATACACTCCCTGCTCAATAGCTGGGCTATGGTAGGCTAGTTGATGTATCAGGGACTTCAGTGAACAGTTGCCACATTGCTAGACCACTTCAGCACTGGCATCTGCCAAATAGCACACTGGCTGGCCCGGGACTCAAACCATCGACCTCACGAGTGCTCTACCAACTGCGCTGCAGGCCTACAGCCTGCGGAAGTAGGAGAGGATGAGGAACCATTCAATGTAAAGTAGATATAGGTCTCTGACTTGCAATGTCAGCAATAATTAATTACAAAACTAAGTAGGATATTGCGTGTTGGCCTATTTGTTGAGATGTGTAAGAAATGGTAAGGTGGTGTATTCATTAACTCAGCAGCTGCGACAGACATGTTTTTTAAACGTCCGCCAGTGCAGAAGATTTAGCTTCAATTCTGACAAAATGTTATATATTTACCCATAGACTACAGTAGATCTGGACTGGACACGAAAATGGAACTTTGCAGTAAGGGACCCAAAATCGAAGAACAAACCCTCCAGTTTAAACCTCGAAACCGCGAAAATTTGATATTTACGAGGTTCGAACTTGGGGTTATTGGGAGATTTATAGGAAGATTTTTTATTTTTACAGTGCTTTATATAGCCTAGTGCACATAAAATGTATTTCTGGAGGTTGAAACAAATTTTAATATGATCTTTGCAACATCCTTATTCTATAATAGCCTTCAAATATTGAGAAATAATTAGTGGTAGTTTCAGTAATAAGTACCATATACTGTATATACTGTATATATATGTATATATATATACATATATATTGTAATGCCCTTCGAAAAAATCCCGCAGCCCCAGTACTGTACCGTACTACCCAAGTTGACGTCTGGGATAACGTAATTTAATAGTCGTTGATGGCGAAGTCTAATAAACCCATCACGTGAATCACCACGAGACTATCACCTGGTTCTTTCAAGGAGAACTAAGGTTGTTATCCTATTGAACGTCCGTGGTAGTACAGTGGGTTAGCGCGCAGAACTGGTTGACCTACTGAGGTCGCTAACCAGGGTTCGGACCTAGCGCTAGGCATCTCAAAACCTGGGGAGTTTTCGGGAGGGTTAAAATCCCTTCGCACCCAGCATTTCATTGGTGGCAGTCACGGAACGTGATCTGGTAGCTAGATAGAGCACCCATCACGCGGACCTTAAGTATATTGAGATTGCTGAGGTGATATAGCTACAATACCTTACGACCTTAAAGAGGCTAGGGACTAGCCTTGTTAACTCTTACGCTGCGGGCTTATTCGCGCTATTTAGCGCATATTCAGACATTCCTAAATGATTAATCAAGTATCTGCATTAAATTAACTGTTTTCTGCCAAAAACTAGGCGAAAATAGCTTCAAAATGACACCAGAACGAGCTTCGTAGGTGGCGGGGTTCACCCGCAGCGTTGTCATAGACATTCGGGAAAACTCGCTAATTATTAGCTCTCGCTCGCTCGGCATCACTGTCGAGACAACTGCGCGAGATCACAGTCTACCTCAGTGAGCGGCGGGCTGCTCTGAGGGTCGGACAGAGGTCCCTCATGCTCCCGCCCACTGACACTCGATTTCTACGGCTTTTACAGGCTTTTAAAGAATGGATATTACTCTAAATTGCCTATGCGTTCTGGAACGTCACCCGCAGCCAATGGGTTAAAGAAGGATGTAGTGTAATGCCCCCCGAAAAAATCCCGCAACCCCAGTACCGTACTACCCTAGTTGACGCCTGGGATAACGTAAAATAGTCGTTGATGGCGAAGTCTAATAAACCCATCACGTGAATCACCACGAGACAATCACCTGGTTCTTTCAAGGTTGTTATCCTATTGAACGTCCGTGGTAGTACAGTGGGTTAGCGCGTGGACCTGGTTGACCTACTGAGGTCGCTAACCAGGGTTCGAACCCCGCGCCAGGCATCTCAAAACCTGGGGAGTTTTCGGGAGGGTTAAATTCCCTTCGCACCCAGCATTTCATATATATATATATAGCCTATATATACGGTAGCCCTATATATATATATATATATATATATATATATATATATATTATATATATATATATATATATATATATATATATATATGCCTATATATATATATATATATATATACAGTATATATAAAATACTGTAAATATTTTTATTGACGAGATTAGTAAGCGTTATGATAGATAGGTGGTATGAAAAGAAACGTGAAATTACCCAGTTCATTCCCGTATTTCTATTCTGCATGGTTGAAAATTGAGTCTTCCAAATGCTTACTTGTATAATGATCAATAGGCCTAAACACTGACAAATGCCTTCTTTATAGATTAGGGTAAATACAGACTCTAATTTTCAATGAGCTAATTATATTGATCACTTGCGAGTTTCGGTCTAAAATGATGTTGGAGATATAGGCTAGGCATATCGATATTAACAAATAATTATCAAATTGAATGTGGTGTAATTGAATGAAATAAAATTCAGCACACTCTAGCTACCTACAACTCGTTACTCGAATATTATAGGCTATTTATTTGTTCTAAATATCGATGTTTACTTCCAACTTCCTTATTGCTCGAAACTCGCATGTGGTAAAATGAAGCATCGGCTTTTTGTGGACCAATATTGGAAGTTGGAACCTTTCCGAACTTTCAAATCCGCCAAAGTTTCCCGCTGTTTCTCCGAACGCCGACGGAAATCCGTCGGCGACGGCGTCAGTGTAGTGTTGACGTTTGAAGTGGGCGGTATGCGGGATCCTCACTGAACACATGTAAACCTCGTGCAAGTATATCACGGGATTCAGTTGCGTGAATTAGTATGTGAATGTCTCGAGTTTCAGTGGATGTATTTTTACGAAATATATGCCGAGGCTTTTGTCCTAACCAATAAATTAGGCTTATGTCCTATCGTATGTAAACAATGTAGGCTTCCGGTCCGGTTGGCACTTGGCAGGCAAGATATTTCAAGAATTGCTGTGCTCCTCCAAACTTCCGAAGCAGTGTTGACAACTGCGCCTCGGTCATCTGTCGGACTGTCACTGTCAAATGTGTTGTGTCCTTGGTGAGATGAGGATGCCTACTTACACAGCCCTGAGCCATTCTGCGGAACATCACAACAAAACAAAGATGTTGACCAAAATTCGACAAAACTACTGAGATCAGGTGAGTGCCTTTTTCATTGTTACTTTATTTTATAGGCCCTAGGCCTAGCCTAATATTATAATTTTGGACACTGTATTTTAGGTCACGTATGAGAAATATTGGTAGGCTATAGGCCTAATCCTGTGTAGCGGGCAACCGTGTTTTCATGGTTTTAGTTAGCCTATATGGTCAATATACAGGAGGCGCTACAATATAGGTAGCAAAATTATAATGGTAGTTTTGGGTTCCTATCATCATATGCTTAATTTCTATATACTTTTTATCCCCGGGAAAAAAGAAAAAAAATCTTGGGTTTTTTATTTTTTTCTTGGATTTTTTTTTTTTTTTTTATTAACCTAAACCAAAAAACCTAACCTAACCTAACCTAAATGTATTTGGGGGCTATTAGGTTAGGTTAGGTTAGGTTTTTTGGTTAGGTTAATGACCAAAACAAAAAATCCCAAGAAAATAAATGAAAAATCCCAATTTTTTTTTGTTTTCCCCTGGGGATAAAAAGTATATAGAAATGAAGCATATGATGATAGGAACCCAAAACTACCATTATAATTTTGCTACCTATATTGTAGCGCCTCCTGTATATTGACCGCCTATATTTCCAACTTGGGATAAGCTACGCCTACACCATGGGTTGAGGAATGAGGAGGCTTTCCCCCCCCCCCCCCCCCTTTACCCTCCAATCAGCCATGACTTATTGATATAATCATTTATGTTGCAAGCAGGGGTAATATCAATTGGTTAACGACAAGCTCGGCCCATTGCCAGCTCGGCCCTTTGCTGACTCGGCCCACGTGAATGTCAACTCGGCCCACGTGATTGTCAACTCGGCCCATTCAATAATAGGCCTAGGCCTACCAACTCGGCCCACCATATTGAACCTTTTATCTATCAATCTATCTATTAATCTATCAAAAGTGTTCGAGATCATGATCTTGTTGATGTCTAAGGACGAAGGTGAAGGTATTGAGGAATAGCCTAAGCCATAACAACTGCACCTCGTAGCTACTTAGGCTACCGGTACTACTATTTTTATTTTTTAATGGTTAGGCCTAATATACAGGAGACGCAACGTGTTTCAGGTAGGCCTATTTTTTTTTTTTTTTTTTTTTTGGTTTTAGTCGAATCTAGTGATGAAATTGAATGGGAATTAAGCATTTACCCATTATCCATCAATCTAAAGACCCCCCCCCCCCACCCCCAATAGTGGGGAGGGCTATGAAGATCAGGGAAATTGAGGGGTAAAAAGCGTATAGAACACGATAATACTGTACACATTTGTAACCAAAATTTGGCTCGGGTTTTGTCAATTTCCAGACCCATAGAACCAGACTTTTTGAAAACCCGAGCCAAGTTTTGACGAAAGTTGGCTCGGATTTAACTAATTTAAAAATGAAAATAACACAGTAACCTTATTAAAATGTTGGCTCGGGTTTTGTAAATTTCCATAGGCCTACCCATATAGCCTAACCCGACATTTTGAAAACACGAGCCAAGTTTTGACGAAACTTGGCTCAGATTTTACTAATTTTCATGTTAAAATTACACAGTAACCCTAATAAAAAAATTGTTTGGGTTTTCATAGGGTTAACATTATCCTAACCTAATGAAGTAAGAATGGGGTTAACATTAGCCTAACCTAACAACCTTACCTAACCTAACCTAACCTAGGTTAGGGCGGGTGCCCGACCCCGAAAGGGGTTGAAATAGGGGAGCTATCCCCCCGCCAAAGGCGGCTTTCTAGGGGCTTTCCTAGCTGATGCTGAGAGGATTGGGTTCTAGCACAGGGCCCTGGGTGGCCAGGGTGGGGCTTTGGTTTCCCGGGCGTTTCCGCACCCTCCTCGGCTCCCCGCCATGGAGTGGCTTCGGTCACCCAGGCTTTATTGTGGTCGGCAGGGAGGGTTCTGTGGGGGCGCTCGGTTATGGCCTTGGAATTGCTCGGGGCCTTGGGGCTGTTCGGCCAGGCAGCTTGGGGAACAACAACAACAACAACCTAACCTAGTAAGAATGGGGTTAACATTAGCCTAACAACCTTACCTAACCTAACCTAGTAAGAATGGGGTTAACATTAGCCTAACCTAACAACCCAACCTAACCTAACCTAGACCTAGTACGTGGGATGCAAAACTAGCCCTTGCATGCCAGCTACTTTGGGTGCATAGTATACCCAGTACGTTGGATACAGAACTAGCCCTTGCATGCCAGCTACTGGGGGTGCATAGTACCCAGTACGTGGAATACAAAACTAGCCCTTGCATGCCAGCTACTTTGGGTGCATAGTATACCCAGGACGTTGGATACAAAACTAGCCCTTGCATGCCAGCTACTGGGGGTGCATAGTACCCAGTACGTGGAATACAAAACTAGCCCTTGCATGCCAGCTACTTTGGGTGCATAGTATACCCAGGACGTTGGATACAAAACTAGCCCTTGCATGCCAGCTACTGGGGGTGCATAGTACCCAGTACGTGGAATACAAAACTAGCCCTTGCATGCCAGCTACTTTGGGTGCATAGTATACCCAGTACATTGGATACAAAACTAGCCCTTGCATGCCAGCTACTGTGGGTGCATAGTACCCAGTACGTGGAATACAAAACTAGCCCTTGCATGCCAGCTACTATGGGTTCAAAGTACAGTACCCAGTATGTAGGATACAAAACTAGCCCTTGCATGCCAGTTTAAACTTATGCGAACAAATCTTGGGATGGATGTAGTGATCGGGCGTACGGTCGTCATGTTGTGCGCTCGCAGTTACGTTCCCGTCTATTTCGACGCTATATTTTCTGCTATTTGCCGCCTGTCATTACTACATGAATGGGCGGGTGCCCAACCCCGAAAAGGGTTGAAGTGGGGGAGCTATCCCCCCGCCAAAGGCGGCTTTCTAGGGCCTTTCCTGGCTGATGCTGAGAGGATTGGGTTCTGGTCATGTGGTGATGGGCTGGTCTATCAGAGTGAGAACTGAGCAATCTCTGCCATACCCATAGCTTACTCTGACTGTTCCTTTTACTTATATATTTTCTAGATCTCAAGTGACGGCGTCTCTAACGTGGATTGACCTCCCAATCTACCAAGATTGGAAGCCAAGGCATCACATTTTTCCCTTGCCCCTCAACTTTCTCTTCATAATTGCTGAGGGACACGGGGCCCTGGGTGGGGCTTTGGTTTCCCGGGCGTTTCCGCACCCTCCTCAGCTCCCCGCCATGGAGTGGCTTCGGTCACCCAGGCTTTATTGTGGTCGGCGGGGAGGGTTCTGTGGGGGCGCTCGGTTGTGGCCTTGGCCTTGCTCGGGGCCTTGGGGCTGTTCGGCCAGGCAGCTTGGGGAACAACAACAGCAACTACATGAATAGGCTACTAGGTTAGGTTAGGTTAGGTTGTTTGGTTAGGCTAATGTATTTTTATATCCAAAGGCAGTCAAAATAGACGGGAACATGATGGGAAAGGTCCGACGCCACTACGCGTAGTGTAAACATTAGGGCTGGCGGTACGCCCGCACTTAACATTCTTGCCAAAATCTTTTACTTTATGTTACTTTGCGATCACCCATTTAGATTCCCGAGCTAGCTGTGGTCCGGCTCCTTTATATTGTCCCAACCAACCAACTAACCTTAATGAACAGAAGAGGTACTGGGTTGAGTGTCTTTGGCTTGAGTGGCTGCCTGTGGCTGGCCTCTGGAGGCTCGATCACCACTCATCTTGGTCAATAGCTGGTGGATTTTTGTTTCAAATTTTTCCATGTCAATAAACTATGTGCATTTCAAAACCAGCTGTCCTCGTCGCTGTATTTGAAACACTGGTTATTGCACTTTGGACAGTTTACACTTATTGGAAGGCGAAAATGTCTTAACCCTCCGGATCCGGGGGCCTTCATACGAGGCGATCGTCATGTCCGGTGTCCGGGGGTATTCCTGAAAAATGGCTATCTTCACAATTCGATATCTACTGATTGAGACCATCTAGAGCAGTCAACTAACTTGCATAGTGTAGAACCAACCTTCGTCTGTAGACTGGCGTTGAGTTGATATCGCTACGACAAGTGGTTGCCGAGATATGATGATGGGAATGGAGGTAATTTCCCGCGTATTTTCGCCTGTGTCCGAACGCTTAGCCGAGGCCCTGGCTAGCACGCACTAAGTCACTCGTTGCTTCGGTGGCTTTGGTACAGGTAGACGATATTATGTTTCTATGGTTATAATGTCAGTTATTGTGTAATTTATTTCTTTTACAACCATTATTGAGTTATGTGAAACTTTTTATAACATATTTTCGGCACTTTCACTGTTATTGGATATTATTGTGGCACTTTCACTCTTATTACTCTTCATGTTATGAATTATTGTCACTCACTGTTATTATTGAGTTATTATTACTTGTTATACATTTGTGTGTCACTTTCACTTACTAGGCTACGCTAGGCTAGGCTAGGCGAGCGTACGGTACCGCATCTTCACTAACCACTTCTTCATCGTCAAAGTCACTCCCAAGTTCACGCAGTTCACTATATTCACGAGCACCGCATTCACCATCGTCATTATCCTCGTCCTCATCGGTACTAATAAAGCCCAGAAACTCTTAATCCATCCACCACTTCACCCTCATCTTCACTAACCACTTGTTCTTCGTCAATGTCACTCGCAAGTTCACTCTGTTCACTATATTCACTTAGTTCACTATATTCACTTAGTTCACTATATTCGCTTAGTTCTTCCAGAGTGTGTGCAACACCATCGGGACTAAGCACTGTTTTCTTGGTCGTTTTAGCCTTGCTTTTGTTAGGCGTACGGTACGCGGTGGCGGGCCGCGATTCGGACACAGCGATTTTTTGTGGATTAGCTCCATCCATGTTGGATGCGTGACGAGAACTGATGCTGCATGTTAGTTTGTGCTTGGTGGCGCTGCGGTAGCCCACGCATAAACAAAAATCCGCCCGCGCGATTTAAACCCTTTGATTTTGCCTCATATGAAGCCTCCCGGACTCCTAACCAAAATACGTTTTGCCTCATATGAGGCCTCCCGGATCCCATGGGTTAAGCAGCCTCAGTGTTTTTAAAGACGGTGGAAAAAGCTTTGATCGCCTCACACCCTCTACACAAGCTGGCCAGAGTCACACTGATAGCTTATATCCCGGGCCACCTGTTTTTCCAAATCATGGCATCACCTGATTGGTCGATAGACATCACGTGTCAGTGAACTCGAGTACTCTTGGCATGAATTAGGTAGGTTGATATTTTCGCCACGACGCCACCAGTATAGTTCATTGCATTCACCACCAGATGTCTCAGTTGTTGACTGACAGTCACGCAAAAGAGCTCTCCCAGAAGAAGTGTAACAAACCCTTAAAACGTAAATATCCATATAATATGTATTATGTTAGTTTCCTGGGAATGACACCTACATCAACATTTTTGAAAAAAATCGCTTAATCTCATGCTATTGAGCTTAATTTTTTACTAATATTGTAGCGCCTCCTGTATATTGACCCTTTTAATTCCCACGTATGTTTTGTAAGTTGTTTATAACTGTAATGCGAACCAGAAAATATAAAGCTTCAAATAGTTAGTGGTTCAATTAACATTTCAATCTCTTTCGATTCAGAAAGATGTTGGATTTAAATGGGTAAAAACTATCACAATTATCTCACAAATTACCACATATACATCTAAATTATGAAGGGGTTAAACTTACGAGACGAGAGAAATAATAAAATATATGTGTTCCCTCCAATCCTCAAGCGTGATGAAATTATTATAGGCCTAGTACCAATGAAAACGTAGTACTTCCGAAACTTTCATCATTGCATTATAATTATATGATATCTCAGTGGTGTATGCATTATAACTTCATTTTTAATGGGTAGACGTTTCTAAACTGTGTGGGCCGAGTTGGTGGGCAGAGCTGTTTGTGGCTGGGCCGACTTGGTTGCGTGTGGGCCGAGATGGGGATGGGCCGAGTTGACCCTACCCCTATCAATTATACTCCACAATGAAGACGTTTGTAAACAGTGAGGACGAGGGAGCTTTGAGCCTTTGACAGTGATGGGACTGCATTTTTCCCAGTAATATCGGGTTTTATACTGTTAGGCCTATAATAATAGGCCGTGATCAAAATTATTCTCCCAGACTCTCACGGAGGATTATACACGAGTACAGTATAAGGATTCTATTCTAGGCTATAGACCTGTATTTTCCCTAATAATGTAATACATTGGGTGCGGTTTTACTTTAGTAGCCTAGCACGCACTTTACAGGTAGGCTACCGGTAACGTTCAATAAGACTTCATCGGCCTTATTTTACCATGTTTTTGTTTTTATCTTCAAGGAATATAGTGTTTCATAGTTTTGCATGGTTTGAGTGGAGGATTTGCATAAACTTACCCATAATCTATCAATCTGAAGATACAGCGTCAAATTGCGATTATTGCGCCATTTATTGGGTGATTTGTGCTTTTACAGTAGGTAAGGGGAATTGTGGGGTAAATTGGATACACAATGGGTTGAGGTGGGGCGTTGTCCCCCATCACCCCCCCTTGGTTTATTGTCATCCTCATAGGCTATATGTAGATCTGTAAGGGGGCAAGACAGGTTGCCGGTATTTTGTTTTTGTGGGTAACGCTCAAGCCATTTATTGGGTGAATCGCACCTACCGCATCATTCAAAACAAGAGGAGTCAAGTCGAAGGATTCATTGGACGCAATGCTTTGTTTTTCGGTCGGGACTTAGGCTATTATTTTTGTGTTATTTTTTGGTGTAATTAGGTTTTTTCAAGTGTCGATAACGAAATTCCTCCATGCGGACTATAATGAACAAAATATGGTAAAAGTTTATCAACAACCATTTACGAGTTTTTCAGGTAATTTGTTGTTTTTTATTTTTTATTTGATATACAGTGTTGTTTAATACCGAGGACCGGCACATTTTAGTATTTTCAACATTACCTAACGTAACTTAACCTACCTTACCGAACACTAACCTGTCTCGCCGACGGTCTAAACCCAGCTCACGTTCCCTATTTATGGGTGCGCGACAGTCTAAACCAGCTCACGTTCCCTGTTTATGGGTTCGCGATGGTCTAAACCCAGCTCACGTTCCCTGTGTTATGGGTGAACAATCCAACAGTTTCTCGCATTTCACTTATAGTGATTTTGCGACGGTAATTACATGTACACCAACAAAGTATCGTTCATGAAAGTGATAAAACACTGATAATCATTGATGGGGCCCGTAACTGGTTGGTCATAAACTAATACCAAAAATATGGCGAGTCTATTGTTCCCTATTTTCCCTGATAAATTGTTTCTAATAGCGCCGATGTAGTGTCCTTGAAAATTATATATTTTTTTTCTATGTGAGTGAGGGAAACAAAAGGTAGAAATGCCTGTAGCGAGTGCCTCCCCCAGAGTTGAAAGTGACGGCCAAAATCAAGGGACGTTCGAGCCAAAATGCCTGAACACACGGAGTTTGAAGCAATTTAAGTCATAGGAAGAGGGAAAGACTGATTCTGGGAGAGAGTTTCAGAGCTCAGCAGTTGAATAGAAGAAAGACAGAATAGTGTTTCACTCTTGGGTGGGAGAGTTGCACAGAGTACGGGTGGGATTGTGTTGCTAGACGGGTACTACGTACCCTATGTAGAGGAGGTGGTATACACTGTGCAAGCTCTGAGGAACACTTGATTATTGTAGTACGGTAGCGATAGAATAGCGAGAGAGATACAACATTGCGGCGAAGAGAGAGAGATTGCAGAGAGTTGGTGAGTGGACGGGAGTTAATGATACGGAAGGCTTTCCTTTCTACTTTGTCTAGGAGTGCGGTGTGAGAGGATCCTCCCCACACATGTGAACAATACTCAATACAAGGATGCACTGTGCCCCTGTACAGAGCAAGAAGCTGTGCAGGAGTAAAGAACCCCTTGAGGCGGTTTAGCACACCCAGCTTCTGGGAGGCTTCCTTAGCAAGACTGGCTAATATGGTCCTTCCAAGTGAGAGCAGCAGAAAAGGAGACACCAAGAATATTGAGAGAAGATGAAGGATTGTTTTTTGTATTGTTGAAGAGTAAGGGATAGTCCTCTGTAAGTTCCGAACGGGTAGTAAAATGAAGAAATTGGGTTTTGGAAGCATTAAAGGTAACAAGGTTTTCTCTGCCCCAATTGGAAATAGTAGTTAGATTAGAAGATAAGTGTTGCATGGCTTCATTACCTTTGTGTTTTGAGGGATTCCTGGATTCAGGAAAATTAATTGAGTAGTTGAAGGTAGAGTCGTCTGCGTATGAATGGATGGGACTTGAGGTACCGTACAGTTGAGAAGATCATTTATGAAAATTAGAAAGAGAATGGGAGATAGGACAGAGCCCTGAGGAACACCAGAGTTGATAGGATGAGGCAGTGAGCGATGGCCGTCGGGCTTTAGGGTCCCAAAAGAACTAAAACAGAATATGATCGCTGAGCTAGATATTACTTCACATATAATTAGCCCCTGTTGCACCGGTTTAGTCATATTAATTTTATGCTGGCTACTAATAGACAATTTTATTCAGTTTAACCCCTTCATTACCGGTGCCGTCCTTTTAACTTTATTGTGGCTACTAGTAGATAATTTATTAAGTTTAAAAAGGGCCTCCAGCAATTTTCTGCCTTCGAACTATCTCGCTTAACCTTTTTTTTTTACTACTACAGATCCTTCGTAAATTGCACAAAACCATCTAAATATACCGTAGGTAGAATAAAATTGAAAAGACATCGCCGGTACAGAAGGGGCTAAGAAGGGCTTCCCGCTTCGAACAATCTTAAGTACCGGTAACCCTTTTTACTACCACAGATCCTTCTTAACCCTTCTTTGGCGGCGCCCGGCTATAGTCGAGTAAAATAAATGTGGCCTATGTGGCGGGGCCCGGTTATAGTCGCATGCAATTTTGAGCACGTAATGTGCTCTGAGAGAGAGCGGAGCGGTGGGAGGAGCGTAGGTTACCTCATGACCGCTCGCCACGGTGGCCGTGGAGCTACTGAGATGTACTTCACCCTACTCCACCCTCCCTCACTCGTTTCACACGTAATAATGTAAGGAAATGGCCGTATTTTACCGATTTTGCCCTTCGGTTGCACGATCGTTGCAAGACAACCAGTGATCGTAGAAGGATGGTTCTGGTGTCATTGGAAAGCTCATTTAACGCCCTTTCAGGGATACATACTTGTATTACGCTCTGGCTCTTGTTTATGCATGAAAACGAGCACGGAAACAAGCTCGTTTACGGTAAAACCCACTGGGCGGCACAATAAAATTTACTCCACCACCCGCTCTTTGAGTGTTAAGCTGCACAAAATCGTCTAAATATAGCTAGAATCAAATGAAAAAGACGTCGCTCGCCTGTGCAGAAAGGGTTAAAACTCCAAACATTGTATAATCTGAACTGGGGTCGACGCAAACGTTAACAATTATAGCCTAGCCTACTCAGTTTCATTTCATACGACCGTAAATTTAATTCCTTAGCAGCAAATTTCTCGATACGGTACTTAAATATGAAACCACCAAGTCTCTTGCATCATATTTAGACCAAGTTTATATAATTAGCACCATATTTCACTACAAAATCTTCAAAATAACTGGGAAATCTTGATGGGAACTTTGTAATTTACCATCAGTTGAAAAGAAACTGGGTACTGTATAGTTATCACAGGGTGTCAACGAAAGCCGAATCCATTATTTGTATTTTTAATTATTGCACGGTACCGTACGGTATTACAGTAAACCCTCGCTATCTCGGACTAATTGGGGGGAGACCCAGTCCGAGATGACCGAAAATCCGAGATGCCCGAAGTCCGACTTATGTCCGACTTAAGAGAGGAAAATGTCCGAATTGGAAGAGGGAGTCCGAGCCACCAGAGAAAACGGAGACTTCCCTATCACTAACAACGTTGATTCAAGATAAATTACAGTACCTGTGCAGTACCGTATCCAGCAGACATATATTATAAATATCACTTTCCTTCTCCATTACACTGTCCTTCTCCACCTCACTGTAGCCTTAGATCTCGGAATTTGCCCGTAGATCTCGGAATTTTCCGAGATATATGACACCTGTCCGACAGACCATGTGGGCCCTCGGAGTTTTCCCCCTTACATCTCGGAATTTTCCGAGATATACGGCGAACTTTCCGAGAGGCCGATGCCAGTCCGAGTAGTCCGGGTTTCCGACTTCTAGAGGTCCGAGATAGCGAGGGTTTACTGTATTATGTTCCCTCCACCAACCGACTACTCCTAAACTCAATTAATGAAATCAACAAATACATGTGGCAGTCCAGGGATTCGAACCCAGGATGCTCACACCAAAATTCAGTGCATTTATCCATTGCGCTGCGAATAAAGATGAAATTATGCTTTATAGTTTGAATTATGTCTTTGAAAGTAATAAATTAGCCAAAACCATGCTAGTTCGTATTACCGGTAGTTTTTTTTTTTCTATCTATCTATCTATCTATTGCCTGACGCCGTGATCCCCGAAGGGGTGGCCACGAACGAACCGCCCCCATGCACCTCTGTCCCCAGTCAGTCTACGCCCCTCCCCCCAACCAGCACCACCTTCGTTCATGTACTTCCTCACTCCATCCTTCCACCTCATATTCGGTCTACCTCTCCCCCTCTGTCCCTCCACCTCGCTCTCGTACACTCTTAGTCATTCTCTCGCTTTCCATACGTTCCATATGGCCGAACCATCTCAAGTTGTTCCTTTTCACACTTTCCAGCACATCTACCTCCACACCACACCTCCTCCTTACTTCCTCATTAGTCTGTCTATCCCTCCATGTAACTCCGCACGCACTCCTTAAGTAATTCATTTCCACTGCTCTCACTCTTGGTCTGAGTCTCTCAACCAACGTCCATGCTTCGCTTCTGTAAGTCAGTGTCGGGATTACCACACTGTCATGCAAGGACTTCTTCACTTCCATACTGACCACCCTATTTCTTGTTACTGCTTTTAGCGTTCCTACAACCCTCTTCCCCTGTTGTACCCTCTCCCGCACCTCTTCATCCATAGTCCCATCTTTACTCAACACACTGCCCAGATACTTAAAAGAGTTGACGATCTCCATAGCCATAGCCATTTTTTCATATCCATTTAAATCTTCAAACAAAATTACTCCGGTTCGACACCCTGAGTTATCATTGTTAATTTTAGCGGTTATTTTAAACGACACTACTGCAGCGTTATGAGAAACAATTTATTTGAGAAAATAGGCATCAATAGATTCGCCATATTTTTCTCCATAGGCTATAGTCCGCCTGGAGGATTTTCGTTATCGACAAATTGAAAAAATACCCACTTCACAGACAAATACACCAAAAATCTACGTCAAAGATGTCAAGCAGCGGGGGTGTGGGGGCGGCAGCCCATTCCCATAATACTAGGATAGGTTAGGTAGGTTGTTAGGTTAGGCTAATGTCCTTTCAAAGGGGTACCGGTATAGTAAACACTAGGATAGCCTATACCCGGTCAGAGGCAGTGTGCCAAAATTCGCCCATTTTCTTCGTGATCCCGAACCTAACATATGAAAAAATATTGATCCTGAAATTGGCTGCTGTGTCTAGCCTACAGTGACTGTCCCGGAGCCAGTCTATTTCTACATTAAACTCATCAAATGATAGTTGTTTTGCTCTACACTGTACTCTACATTGGCTATGATCTTAGAACTATTATATATCACCTGAATTGAAGTCCAAATGCAGCTCCTAATGTAAATATAAACGGATAAATCCAGAGTTCAGAGTCATGTGAGCTGTTTGTTTACACCGTGCAAAAGCAACTCAGCTGGCAGCTGTTCGGATGAGGTGACTGTGACTTTAGCACCAATGTACCCCTACACTCCAATGTTATATCGCGCCGAAGGCCGAGTCTAGACGAACACAACTAATTTACTCGAATGTTCAATAATATGTAGATTAAAGGATAATAATAGGTATTTATCTAAAACTATGTATATATTAACTAAACTACTCTATGTGTTTAATATATTGACTGAAATGAATACCGGTAATGTAAAATATTAATTTAAGCTTGAATGTTAGTTTTCTGACGAGATGATCCTGCGAGACCCCGTGCCAAAATACGCGATCTTTTGTCGTGTGGATCAATTATAAGGGGCCTCTAATTTCTCAAAAATAGTGAATGAATATAAATTTTATGTGTTTGACAAAAAGCGCAAGACCTTGAGGCATAAGGTAAGCTATAAATTAGTACGATTTTATGATGAATTACTGGTTTTTCAAGGGTATATATACAGTATGACAGGATCAATGGCTGCAACGAAAAGGTATTTTGCCATGTTTCGATAATATCGTGTTCCTACTGATGACGTCATTAGTTTCGCGCCAGTGAATTATGGTCATTTGTGGAACACTTGGAAATGTGTTGAGCTGTTATTTACCGATAGATTTGTGGAAAATAGAGTGAATTAAGGGGCTGGAATATAACATTGACTTCATGTGAATTGCGAGTGCCCTACACATTCTAAAATCGTGCATATTAATCTTGGGGAACTCATTATATATAAGGTATAAGTTCAAGGTGATGCTTTGGGTAAACCTGACTTTTAGCAAGCACCAAACATCGATTTTGTAAGTAGCCTAGCCTATTATTTTTCAGATAGATAGGCCTAGGCCTAGTGTTGTATAGGCCTAGGCCTACTTGTATTAGCCTAGGCCTATGGTGATTTGAAGCAGAAATGAGTAGCCTAGGCTGAGGTTAGGCGTATTAGGCTTAGGATAACCCATTATCTAACAATCTTTGGACTGCCCCCCCCCCCCACTAGTGGGGCTATGATAGGCTAATGAAGATCAAGGAAGATTTGAGGTTAAAGACAGTAAAAAGTAAGGTTAGCTAGGCTATAGCTTATAGGCCTAGCCTATGACAATAACAGTTTGCTGTCATGCCGTGGGATTATAGGGGCCGCCTATAGGATTTATTGAGGAGCCCTCACGGCCTTGCCCCTCCCCAGGACATGTTGAAATTCTCATGAGATCTAGCCTACTGCCTAGTTCCTCAACCTATTATTGTATCCCACGACAGTCAAAATAGATGCGAACTTGCAAGTAGTGTAAACAAGGCACGGCCTGGCAGGGCAGGCGGTAGCCTACGCCCGAATACTACATCCTTACCATTATTTGTTCAGGTACGGTACCGGTATATAAGCTGAAGCCTATGAAACGGTACGGATATAATCCTGTGTAGCGGGTGAACCTGTACATAGGCTATATCTCAATAATTTGGTAATGTTACAATATTTTTTTACATTTTACATTCATAAATAGTCCACTAATATATTAGTTATTTAAGGTTAGGTTAGGTTTTGGTTAGGATAGGCTAGGTTAAAGATATTGTTCAATGTTTCTTAGTAAATAGGCATCTGAAAAACAGTTCCCGCTACACAGGATCTTACCAACAGTCCTAACCTAACCTAACTTGGTGTCCAAAGTGAGGTCTGCTGCTAGCCTATGTTCTTATAACAGTTTCTGCCAGAGTACCGGCACAATTTAATAAAGAGTGTACACTGTACCGGTACTGTACTGTATAGGCCTAGCCTAGGTTAAGCCTGCCGATATTTACCTTCACATCACAACGATAATGATGGTGTTAGTTGAGAAATACGCAGGGTGTCAGTCCGGAGCAGTATAGTTTGAGGACTTTAATTAAATATTAAACCAAATCAATGTAGGTAGGCTGGTTGATCCCCGACACCTTTCATCTTCTACTGTATTTGGTGACCGGTCAACTCGACCAGTAGGCCATTTCAACCAGTAGCTCTCAACCAGTACCACATCAACCAACACGGTTAGGTTAGGTTAGTACTATATTTTGGCACTGGTTTGGTTGGTCTGAGTTAATTTGGCACTGGTTGAAAGCTACTGGTTGAGATGACATGGAACCTTTCTACTTTACTTTCATTTCTAACTACACCTTCATCTAATCACCAATCCCGATAACCCACCAATCTATCCCTCCAAAGACTTCCAATTTCCCACCCCGAACTTCCAATCCACATAATTATAAACTATATAGCCTACTTTCAAATCTTTTCTCTAGCCAGCAAGTCAAGTCAATATTTTTTTAATGTGGGAAGAAATACAAGAAAATTCACACAAAGTATCATTGTTTTGACCTTGTTATCACTTCCAAAGATAATCTATCTATCTATCTATTGCCGGACGCCTTACTCCTCTGATGAGGGTGGCCATACACAGAATGCCCCCAAGCGGACCTATTTCCTGTAAGAGGGACTACCCGAGCCAGTTTACTGAAGGACTTACAGGATTGACCACTCAATTTAGGATCCGTCCGACTCCAAGGCCCTCTGTGTATCTTGTTAGCACTATTTTTCTACAGTGGTGTTTGGCTAGTTCATCCACTAACCTGCCTTACCCTTAGGTAAGCAGTATGGATTTGTATCAGGTTTACTCCCCTAGACAGGTTGCCGACCAAGACTGACGAGTCCCATCCACCCGGATTTTTATAAGGTTGTCTCCCCTAGATGGGTTGCCGACCAAGGCTAACGAGTCCAAAGATAATACTTTACATATAAACCATAATTATATCGTTACATGTACAGTTTGCCGCACATATTCTATTCCGTTGGGGTCGTGATTTGGCACCTCCCCAACTCCCCTCCCTACCTCCACCTCCTACCAATAAGAGGTGGAGGGGGGTTGGGGAGGTGGGTGAAGCGCTGCCAAATCACGACCCCAATGGGATAGAATATGTGCGACAAACTGTACAAAACTGACTACAAATATTGGACTCGGCTTTAGTTTGATAGCCTACCCTGGGAATACGGACCTAAATCAGAGGTCTGTTCTCGGTCAGCATAGGATAATGATTAAGGGGAGGCAGACCGTTTTTCTGGACTCCCTTCTCCCTAATGTTTAACCCCACTAGTTTTGAGATTATAAGACGTTTGGCCCATTAGTTTGTCGATTTTAACACCTTTCGCCCCATTTCATTGTCAATTTTAAGACCTTTCGTGCCATTTAGGTGTTGATTATTTCCTGGGGAGCGATAGCGAGCCTGCAATTTTAAGAGGAATTGGCCTTCGGCAGGGAAATTTTTCTACCGAAAAATGTACAAATTTATCTTGAAGGGGGGTTCGATGGGGGTGTTTTTCTAAGCTTGATGGAGGTCTAGGGAGGAAACTAAAAAAGTATGAATAAATGAATTAATAGACAAAACGAACGGCCAGTCTCCTCTTAACACTTGCACTGCAGGCATATTTGGGCATATTCAGGCACTCCTGAATGATTAATCAAGCATCAGCATTAAATGAACTGTATTCTGCTGAAGACTAGGCAAAAATAGCTTCAAAATGAGACCAGAACGAGCTCCGTAGGTGGCGGGGTTCACCCGGAGCGTTGCCATAAACATACGGGAAAACCGCTAATTATTAGCTCTCGCTCGCTCCGCAACACTGTTGTGAGACTCCCGCGTGGACACAGTCTCCCTCAGTGAGCCGCTCGCTGCTCTGAGGGTCGGAGGTGGGTCCCTCACACTCCCGCCCACTATCACTCAATTTCTACGTCTTTTACAGGCTTTTAACCCTCCTGGCCCGGGCTGTATCTCCAAAGGACAGGGTGGGCTGCCCGGGCGATCTGGCCGAAAAACGTCTAGGCCTAGGGTACCATATTTTTGTTAATTTTAAGTGCTAGAAATTTCCCACGCATCTATAAATGTAGTGTGGTTTCCAATCTGTAGACTGGCATTGAGTAGAGCTCTCTAAGTCAACTGGTTCAGTTGTGATGACGATTTCAGTGGAGAGCATTTTCAGGCGATGTTAGCAATACGACGATCTTTTCACTACTGAAACAACGAAATACAGACATACAATAACAAACGAGTCTTCTCCTTCTTGTTTTCGGAGGTGCGGTGACGCAACGATCGGCTTTGTTTACATGCGTCGGACGCACAGCGTTCAGACCAAGCTGAATAGGCTTTCAAGCTTAAAAGTCCTGAAAGGACACCCGGGCACCTGCCCTTATTTTGTGGTGTCATTTTAAAATGACAACCGGGCAGGAAGGGTTAAAGCCTGGAAATTGCTGTAAATTCCCAGAACATTCAGGAACGGCACCCGCAGCCAATGGGTTAAGATATGATATACTGGTACCGGTGTTGGATTTGTTTTTAATTAAGGGGAGCTTTTTTAGTTTGCTCCCTAGACCTCCATCATGCTTAAATCTATACGTCCAAGACCCCCCTTCGAAATATATTGCCGGCGCACCCTTTTTTTGCCATTAGATTAGACATTATATTACGTTCTCTCTCTCTCCCCCCGCCCCACTAATTTTGGGATTTAAAGACCTTTTGTTCCATTTTTTGCCAATGTACTGTATATAACTTTCGTGCCATGTAGGTGTCGATTTTTATTGTGATGCATAAAAAACACGTAGAGAGAGAGAGAGAGAGAGAACGAACGAACGTGATTTTATATTGCAAGGTGGAGTACAAAAGTTGAAAATTAACAGCCTCATTAATTTATACCCAACATTAAATTTACACAGAGGGGTTGTAAATGACCAAAGTTCAGTACCGGTACTACCAAATGGTGTCGCTGATTAAGAATTCAGGACAGCATGGTTTTTAATTCCGCAAGCAAAATTATAGAGTCTGATTTACAATTGTAGTTAACTATTCATTAGTTATATCGAATATAAACAATTCCCCTTAATAAGCTTAACAAATAACTTTATAAAATAGTGATACTGTTTATCGAATTGTAGTGGTATAGCTGGATCAAAACACTTATCCAATTAGTTTTAAATGCACATGAGCATGACAAGCTCATTAGATGTAGTTTCAGTCTAGGCCTTAAAATCGACTAACTAATGGGGCAAACATCTTAACATCTGAAAATAATGGGGCTTAACATGGGGATGAAATTGGTCCAGAAAACCGGCCCATCCCCCTTTAGTTGTATTGACAGTATTGTACCGTAACACTAGTGACTAGACGATATTTAGTCACATCAGGTAGGACTTCTTGCAAGCAAAGGACTACAAATATCTCAACACTTTCACTTATGAATATATACACTATGTAAGGAGGAGCACTTTATTGACAACGTTTCGCATTTAGCTTCATCAGACCTGATTAAGCTATATGCGAAACGTCAATAAAGTGTTCCTCCTCACATGGTGTTAATATCCAAATGTTGTCTTTTTTATCACTTGCATTTATATTTTAAACACACTATGAGAAGCATTTTATTGACATTTCCCAAATAGTTTCATCAGGCCTGATGAAGCTATATGTGAAATGTCAATAAACAGTGTTCTTCTTCATATGGTGTTTATATTAATTCCTTCATTGCCGGTGCCGTCCATTTAACATTATTCTGGCTGATTTTATTCAGTTTGATATGGGCCTCCAGCAATTAACAGGCTTCGAACTATCACACAACCCTTTTAACTACCACAGATCCTTCTAAAACTGCACAAACACGTCTAAATATTGCTACAAGAAAATTCAAAAGACGTCATCGGTACAGAAGGGGCTTTGCCTACGGTACTTCTCCAAGTTTATTTTACCACTTTCACTTATAGCCTGTATATGATCAGCTGTAAGTTGCCTATCCATATACTGATTATGAAGCTTTGACGAAACTTTTATTGCGAAATAGTGTTATTATTTGTGAAAACCTAATACTAATGTGGTGCAGAGACATAGAAGGGTCATAAGTTTCCATTAAGTAGGCCTATCGATAAATCAGCTGCTAAAGGTTTGGATTTACCGTCCCCTGAAAAAATACTCTGTTATGTAGGTGATAAAATAAGCCGAAGGTAACTGGTTAATATTATTAGTTAATATTTATCTCGCCTAGAACAAGATTTTTTTTATCTCTCTCTCTCTCTCTCTCTCTCTCTCTCTCTCTATATATATATATATATATATATATATATATATATATATATACCGGTATATATATAGTCAGTCATAATTTTATTTCATAAAAAGATATGTAGGCCTATACTATGATGCACTTTTTAGTTATTTAATTAATAAACATTAAGCTAAAAGTCCTTAGCGCATAGTTGGTTCTGTGTTCTGTACATACACAATTCTTGATCTGATAGCATTGATAGATAGATAGATAGATAGATATAGATATAGATATAGATATAACGTGTGTGTGTGAATGTTGAAAATATAAAAAACGGACTAACTTTGAAAGAAAATGGAACGGTCATTCTCATGGATAGCTAGCGTAAACCGGTATAACTAAATAATACAATTGCAAGAAAAGATTAATGAAAGGGTAAGAGACATCCATTGGCGAGGTAGAAGCAAGATAAGTGCAATTAAATGGAGGACAGGTCAAGGAGGTAAATGATACTTGGCAGAAATGATATCTTTCGATCGACCGTCTCAAAATCGAAGAGTGAGGGAAAGTACAAACTTGAATATCCGTTGTTCTCTCTGATTATCATAATTATGTAGTCTTAAAGTTTTTTTTCCCCGGAAGTTGTAATAAGGGTTACGGTAGTATAATCGATTTATATACTAGAATAGAGAGAGAGACGGAGGAGTATTGAGGAAAATGGATGAACACGCTTCGAGACTGCCTAACTCCCGCGATCGTTACAGGCAGTTCTCGCGACCGCGCCTCCACCCCAACGTTCACTCCCTTTTGCCCTTTCTTTCTGTATTTTCATTAACACTGTCACTCTTTGTGTTTGCAGCTTCTGCTACCTTTTGGGATGTGTGTGATTATTGAGCTACGAGAGGGAATAATCACTGAGTTACAGATGATTAAAGTTTACATTCCAGATATGTAGTTAGGCAACCCAGTACCCAGTGAGAGATGGAGGGAGGGGAGAGGGGTGGAGGGAGGTACTAGGGGGAGAGAATGTAGGGAAGGAGGGGGCGGAGGAGAGGGGGAGGTAGAGAATGGGATAGGAGAGGGAGGAGGAGAGAGGAGAGGGAGGGAAGTAGGTGGAGGAGTCATAGGGGAGAGAGCACTGGAAATGTAAGGTGGGGGAGGGTAGGCCAAACCACGGAGGGGAAGAGGAGAGGGAGCGAAAAGAGGGCGGTAGAACAGCCACCCGAAGAGCCAGTAGTATGGTGGACAGTGAAGAAGCCGTGTTCATCCCCACCCTCCCACATTTACTCAATATTTATTCACGTCGAGAAATTTAACCTGGAAATCGTGTTATCGGGCGCGAACGAGTGATAAGAGCTGATAAGGATTGATGAAACGTTTTGATTTGTAGTTTGGAATTTCTTGATGACAGAATGCAGCCTCCCCCGAGAAAGGTAAGAGAGAGAAAAAAAAATGTTTATGAGGAAAGATGAATGGGTAGTTTATGGGAGAGAACAATATTGAAGTTAATCTAGCCTATAGCCTATATTGTTGATCTCTGGATGACGGGAAGTGGTTAAGCTTAAACGTGTTGATAAGATGTAGTCCTAGATATATAATATAGGCCTACGGCAATTTAAAACTACAATGAATGTTTTAGTTTTGAGCTTTACTAGAATATTAAAATATTAGAAGTTATATATTTTTCACACATTGTGACAAGGTGGATTATGATAAAACAAAATCCTATTTTGTTCTTACTTTACCCCCATTAGGCTATCCAGTAGGAAATTATACTTAACTGTTGCTAATGATTTGTTACGCGATTTAATCGGATTTGGCATTATCTTTTGGGTTATTTTAAACGACACTATTGCAGCGTTATGAGAAACAATTTATTAGGGAAAATAGGCACCAATAGATTCACCATATTTGTCTCCATATAGCCTAGTCCGCATAGAGGAATTTAGTTATCGACAAATTGAAAAAATACCCACTTCACATACAAATACACCAAAAATATAAGTCAAAGATGTCAAACAGCGGGGGAGTGAGGGCGGCAGCCCCCACCCATAATACTAGGATAGGTTAGGTAAGGTTGTTAGGTTAGGCTAATGTCCTTTCAAAGGGGTATAGTAAACACTAGGATAGCCTATACCCGATCAGAGGTACGTCCTGCGGTAGTCTCCTTGAATGCTACCCTGTACATATAAATTAGAGCAATTTTGGTCGGTATACATTTTATCAGATATTGAATGAACGTTCTGTAGTGTCTGACTGCTAACTCTTCCTTACAATTATCTTCGTATTCGAGTAGGCTATAGCAATACAGTATAAAACAGTATGCAGTACAATAATGAATGCACAACCTTCTCTTTCACACACACACACACCTACACAGCTGGGGGGGAGAGAGTAGGCCTATTCGTACTATTCCTGTTATCGTCTGTGAATAATTGAGAAGGCAATAAAAGCTGCACGAGGGTTTAGGAACACTCACTTATATTGTTTATGCCGTGGCCCTTATGAATTGAAGTTAAACATCGTAGACATTTCAAGTGAGTTATCAATCAGGTTCTTAATGGCTCGACTACTTAATACAATCTCTCTCTCTCTCTCTCTCTCTCTCTCTCTCTCTCTCTCTCTCTCTCTCTCTCTCTCTCTCTCTCTCTCTCTCTCTCTTCTCTCTCTCTCTCTCTCTCTCTCTCTCTCTCTCTCTCTCTCTCTCTCTCTCTCTCTCTCTCTCTCTCTCTCTCTCTCTCTCTCTCTCTCTAAAAGTCTTAGGTAAAGGATCGCCGCGTTTCATATAATTTAAGATACTCCTGCATACAGTAGGCCTGTTTTAATCATATATTTTATTACACTGGCGTGACTGGCTCAATAGCACATCTTGTGGGAGGGGCTTCATTTTTATATCGTGATATTGAAGTAGGCTTAGTCATGTTGGCAAATTTGGTTTAAGACCGGAATGAATACGAACACGAATACAGGAAAATTAACATGATGAAATTGCATTGATTTGGACATTTAATCAGTTCTAAAAACCTACTGTTTTAAGAACTGCCAATATAACTTTAATATATTATAATTTAATAACGTACTAATAACTAAAGACGTGGTTTTGAATAGTATACATATGGCTCACAGCAATAGGCAGGTTAACAAACTTGCCTATTGCTGTGAGCCATAATATGTATACTGTATGATTGAATGCCATAGTCTCTAGCAGCTAGCTCACTCATTAATATACGTGGACCTCACCTATATGTAATTATGGAAGTATAGGCCTATATCTGAAAACGAATTTGCGCTTCTAATTTGCTATACATCAACTACAAAACTAAATATACAATTAATTGAAAAGTAAGTTCCATCCAAAAATAAATCCAGGTATTTATAATTGCATAAAGAAAAACATAAGAGCCCTTAGTCCACGAATTGTACATTCATTCCATTCGGTTGGTGGAGGTAACATAATAATTCATTCCAATCTTGAACCCGTAATTCTAAGATTGTTTTGTCTCGTACAGCTTCAGTTGGTTGAGTGGTTGTTATGACTCAAAACTGTTCATTCAACGTCAATTGTTCCCTCACAACCTTGCTCAAAAACCGTACTTTTAAGTTACAATAATTTTTCCTTCACATTCCTCTTTATGTCTGATCGACAATGACTAGGCTAGTCAGTTTTTTCTCCAACTGATGGTAAATTGAATCCCTTAGCATGTGATTTATCGACTTAAGCTGGGTATAGCTACCGTGTACTGTAAGAGACTGGAGTTCTCGAAAAGGGGCTCCAGTCCTAAAGCTATTCTTGACTTACAGTGTGCTGGCTTAATAATCCAGAAGGGTTGATAGCCTCTGAAGTCCTATTTTAACTAATTAACGTGTGCTGTAGTATAATGGTGTTAGCATGTACGCTTGTGGAAAAACAAATCTTTACATTGGTGAGCTCTGTAATCTTGTGTGAACGGAATGATTCGAGTAAAACATAGGCCCCGACTGTACGTTTTTGAGGCAATATCACAAGATTTCGACCCACTTCTAGAATGTTTAGAGCGTTGGTGTAAACATTAGTTTATATTTTTTGTTCTTGCGAGTGAACGGGTTGTGTGATAAACATTTAGATAGGTGAACTTGTAGGCTACTCTACACACGCGAGTAGGCTGGCAAACAAGACTCTTTCTTAACTAGGTTACCATTTTTTTTTGGCAGTCATTATCTGTAGCCTATAGATGCAAATTTAAGGGGATTTTGCCTTCTTCTGGACCCCCCCCCCCTTCTCTCATATTTAGCCCCATTAATTTTGAGATTTTAAGAGGTTTTCTCCAGTAGGCTAGGGCGAATTTACGACCTTTCTCCCCATTTGTTTGCCAATGTGCACAACTTTCGTGCATTATAGGTGTCGATTGTTTTTACTTGGAGAGTGATAGCCTTCTGCTATCTCGATTTTTTTTTTTTTTTTTTTTTTTTTTTTTTTTTTAAAGCTTGGATATCTAGGGAACAAACTAATAGCCCAGCCTACCCCGCCCTTCAAGATATGCTTCACAGTTCGTGTTGTCTTTGGCAGTGACGAAATGGCTGGAGCAATCTGTGTTTTATTAATTTCACCCCAACACCAAACCCCTCCAATGAAATTAATGAAAGCAGGGATAATGCAGATTCATGTTAACCCCTTCTTTTGTCTTTTTATCTTCATTCTGACTACTATTAGACTATATAATTCAGCTTAATAAGGGCCTCCAGTAATTAACAGGATTGGAACCATCTCACTTACCCCGTTTTACTAACACAGATCCTTTTTAAACTGCACAACATCATCTAAACGTAGCTAGAATAAAACGAAAAAGACGTCCCCGGTACAGAAGGGGTTAAATTGACCGTATTCCATTCTATATTCCCGAGCACAAGGTAATGCAACTTGGGCCTATCATGCTATCTAGGCCTATAATCTTGATCTCTAGGTCTATGTATATATATATGTCCAGCTATGTGTGGCACGGTTTCGGCATATTTAGCAGGGACAGTGGTTATTTTGGGAGTCTATTTATTTATGTGTTCATTTATCTTTTAGTTTCCTCGCTAGACCTTCAAGCTTAAAAACCTCCCTAGATCTTTTTTCAAAATATATTTGTAAAGTTTTCGATAGAAAAATGTCTCTGCCCAAGGCCTATTTCTCTTAAAATTAAAGGCTCGCTATCGCTCGCCAGGAAAAAATCGACACCTTAATGGTACGAAAGGTCTTCGATATTGATATAGAAATGGGACGAAAGATTGCCTACCCAGACCCCATTCAAGCTAAAATTTTCAATTTTTCGATAGAAACACATTGGTTCCAAGTCGGATTTCTTCCAAGTTACTAGCCCACTCTCTCGCTCGCCCAGAAAATATCAACATCAGAATGGGGTGAAGCGTCTTATTATCGCCAAACAGGTGGGTTCCAAAAAGAGCCTCCGTTGACCAAATAGGGTTAAGGGGGGTTGGGTTGTTTTTCTGCCCCCCCCCCCCCCCCTTCATCCTCATGTTTAGCCCCATTAATTTTGGGATTATATGACGTTCGCCCCATTAGTTTGTCGATTTTGAAACCTTTTGTCTCATTTCTATATCAATATCAAAACCTTTCGTGTCATTTAGGTGTCGATTTTTTCCTGGCGGGCGTTAGCGAGCCTGTAATTTTAACCCTTTCACGCACATATGACGCAGAGGTTGCCAGATTAGCAATAAGAAATAGAGTTCTCTCACTCTTATAATTACCTCTCCAAAATTAGTTTTCTGCCCACAGCTAACTCAAAGACAACTGCAAAGGTTGAAGTAACTAAACTAAAGGTTTCTAAATACCCCTGATGGTAACAAAGGCTTTAAAGTATCCCTAATAGGCTCAAAATTGCATCATATGTCGGAGAGGGTTAGGAGAAACCGGCCTTCGGCAGAGACATTTTTTTATCGAAAAATTTACAAATTTATCTTGAAGGAAGTGGTTTCTTAAGCTTGATGAAGGTCTAGCCAGGAAAATATAAAATATATGAATATATAAATAAATAGACCCCCCAAAACGACCCATCTCCCCTTATGTAATACTCATTGTTAATTGAGTGACGATTATTGGGTTCTATGTAACTCCTTCCTCATTAGGTTTTTAGTTAACAATGGTAATTAATATATAACAGTTGTAGGCTATAGAATTGATTTCTCTCTCTCTCTCTCTCTCTCTCTCTCTCTCTCTCTCCATCTCTCTCTCTCTCTCTCTCTCTCTCTCTCTCTCTCTCTCTCTCTCTCTCTCTCTCTCTCTCTCTCTCTCTCTCTCTCTCTCTCTCTCTCTCTCTCCTCTCTCTCTCTCTCTCTCTCTCTCTCTCTCTCTCTCTCTCTCTCTCTCTCTTTCTCTCTCTCTCTCTCTCTGCAGATCAGAAGTATATACCGTACTCCATGAAATCGGTTGCCAATGTGCCTGGATATTTAGGATAGGATAGATGTAAGGGATACTCAACTTTAGTGTGAGTTGACACACCCACCATTTGTTATTTTACTGCCGGTAGTACCGGTACATTCATACAATCTGTCCATCTAACTATAATCTTTATTTATTATTTTCACTCCAAACACCCTTCAATTGAAATTAATGAAAGCATGTGATAATCCCGGGATTCGAACCTGGGATACTACATACAAATTTGTTAACACTCTAAAAATTACTCCATCAAGACAGTTAAAGGTTCAGCACATGACCACGATTAATATCCATCTATCGCAAACTGGATGTCAATCTAATCATGTACTGGACCCAACTGCACTATGAATAGCCTAATGCTTATGTGAAAGGAAAGCACAAATTATGGGCCGCAAATCTCCAATAACTGACCTCCCACTTACATGTTCCTGAACCCATAGAAGTAATCTTAATTAATGAATTCAAGTCCTCCCAACACAAAACATCTTTAAATTAAATTTATGAAAGCATGTGATCCTCCTGGGAATCGAACCTGGGATGGAGCACATGCTTTCATTAATGTCATTGGGTGGTGTTTGGTTTTGTGAGTGAAATTAATAAATTAGATTATACCACATGTAGATTATAAACACTAACTATTACACAATCAAGACAGCTAAATGCTCAGCACAATACCACAATAAATGTTCACTTCTGTTCGCCAGAGGAACCGCCGAGTACGGCTTTGTGCCATCATGTACACTCGGTCAAAAAAGTATCTGCACCCCTACGCTGATCATCTGGTGTGTACAGCTCGGTAGGGTTGGCATATCTGTCTGCAGCTATATCCATCTATACTACCATACTATCTACCTACGACCTACAACCTATACTACCGAGCTGTACACACCAGATGATCAGCGTAGGGATGCAGATACTTTTTTGACCGAGTGTACTTGTATGTATGAAGGGTTAGGTGTCAAACGATAACAAAGTCCCTGGTTTTTAGTCTTCATTATTGTATAGGCAAAGTTAGTATGGTCTACAGGTTTTGTTGTCCTTGGAAGTGATAAGTTGACCATAGCAAAGCAATACTGTGATAATTTTCCTGTATTCCTTTTCATATTCATTCAAGACTTAAACCATAAATGCCTTGGTTTGACATTCTTCTAGAGGGTGTCAAACGTGAGACTTATTCCCGTCTTCTAAGTAATTATTACCAAATATACTGTCATATTTATGCTTTTCGTGTGTTTGGAAGCGATCAAATAGCCAACACAATGCCATGTTATGTTGATTTTCTTGTATTCCTATTCCTATTCATTCCAGTCTTAAAACAAAATTGCCTTGGATTGACACCCCTCTAGTGACTTCGGGGTGTGTCGGAGTCTGTGGTTGGCTTTAAGGGTGTACTGTTGATGTGTTTGGGGGGGGGGGGGGGGGTCATTCTCAGGCTTCTGTTTTACCTACCGTAAATATTCCAAATTATCTCTGTCTTGATCTGTGTTTTAACCCAGGTTCGAATCCCGGTGGATCACATTTATGCTTTCATTAATTTCATTGGATGTGTTTGGTGTTGTGGTGAAATTAATAAAATATTGAATATTTATGTAATTTTATCCCCTTGAGGATCATGACACCTTTTGACACTTTACTCTGGCTATAATTAGACGAGTTTATACAATTTACGAAGGCTCTGTGGAAATTTAAAAGGCTAAAGACTTTCTCAATTAACCTTCTGACTTCCATATACCCTTCCCAATCTAAATATAATCGTCTAATAATAGCCAGAATTAACCTCCGAAATGTGTCCTAATCCCCAAGGAGTTAAGACGTATTACCCCATTAGTTTGGCGATTTTATGACTGTATAAACAGATTTTTCACCTCGTTCATTGTCCCATTGTCTTTTAGTTTTCTCACAAGCGCTCTTCCTAATCTTACCGATATGCCATTACAGGTACAGTTGCTCGCTTACTTGGTTCACTTTTTGGTCGATTTTTACATGTATTCATTATTTTTCTAGTTTCCTCCCTAGACCTCTCATAAAATTAAAACAAAAAAACATCCATCCATTAGATCCCCCTTCTAGATTAATTTGTAAATTTTTCGGTAGAAAAATGCTCCGGCCAAAGGCCGGTTCTTCCAACATTACAGGCTCACTATCGTTCGTTCGCCAGGGAAAAAAATGACACCTAAATAGCACGAAAGGTCTAAATATTGTCGAAGAAATTGGGCGAAAGGTCTTAAAATCGACTAACTAATGGGGTAAACATCTTAACCCCTTCAGACTCATATGACGCAGAGGTTGCCAGATTAGCAATAAGAAATAGTTATCTCACTCTTATAATTACCTCTCCAAAATTAGTTTTCTGCCCACAGCTAACTCAAAGACAACTGCAGAGGTCAAAGTAACTAAACTAAAGGTTTCTAAATACCCCTGATGGTAACAAAGGTTTTAAAGTATCCCTAATAGGTTCAAAATCGCGTCATATGTATGATAACTAATGGGGCTAAACATGAGGGAGAGAGTGGTCCAGAAAACCGGCCCATGTTCCCTTCTATGTTTCCCCACTTTGTGATGTGTAGGCCTATGGACGAAAAATTGGTATGTTTTACTAGCACAATAATATCTTAAACTGATAATTGGTAATATAAATATAGCTACTGAGGAACTAAAGTCTATTCGCTGTAAGTAGGCGAGAAATCATGACCTATCTTCTGTAACTCAAAAACGACTTTAGTAATCTAGCTAATATTTCTACCATTTGAGAAGAGTCAGTCAAGAAATAGATGCGGAAATTTACAGCTAATTTGCTCTAACCCATTTTGAGATACAGAGGATAGAGGTCATGATTTCTCGCCTACTTACAGTGAATAGATTATAGCTTCATTCATAAATTACTCGTCAATCCTCCCGTGCATAAGGTTAACGAATGCATGTGGACAGCTGTACACTCGTGATCATAAATACTTGAACACTTAAGGGGGAGGTGGTCGCTTTTTCTGGACCCCCTTCTCCCTCATGTTTAGAATGTGTGTTTTTTTTTAGATTTTAAGGAGAGACGGGCGTATTTATTTGATCAATTATGTATCTTTATATTATTTTATTCGTTTCCTCCGTAGACCTCCACCAAGCTTTAGGGGAGGTATTTAGTTTGTTCCCTAGACCTCCATCAAGCTTAAAATTACACCCCCTTGAGTCCCTTTCAAGATAAATTTGTACATTTTTCGGTAGAAAAATATCCCGGCCAAAGGCCGGTTCCTCTTAAATTACAGGCTCGCTATCGCTCGCCAGGATAAAATCGACACCTGAATGGCACGAAAGGTCTTAATATGGGGTGAAAGTTCTTAAAATCGCTAAACTAATGGGGAAAATGTTTTATAATATCAAAAGCAATGGGGCTAAACATGAGGGAGGAAGGGGTCAAGAAAACAATCCCTCAAGTGGAGATATCCCCTTAAAACAACCTCCATTAGATGATCCCCCCCCCCCCCCTCTAGAATAATGGGTCGAAAAATGTCCAGGACGAAGGCCGTTTCTTCGAAAATTACAGGCTCACTATCGTTCGCCAGGAAAAAAAATCGACACCTAGCACGAAAGGTCTTAATATTGACAAAACAATGGGGCGAAAGGACTTAAAATTGACTAACTAATAATTAGCCGAACGTCATACAATCTGAAAACTAATGGGGTTAAACACGAGGACGAAGGGGACCTAAAAAACGGCCCATCTCCCCTTAAGACGTTCGTTCCCTTAGTTTGACGATTTTGAGACCTTTCACCTCATTTCTTTGTTAATTTTAATGCTTTCGTGCCATTTAGGTGTCGATTTTTTTTCCTGGCGAACGATAGCGAGCCTGTAATTTTAGAAGGAACCGCCCTTCGGCCGGAACATTTGTCTACCAAAAAATTTACAAGTTTATCTTGAAGGGGGGTCTAAGGGGTGTTTTTTTTTAAGCTTGATGGAGGTCTGGCGAGGAAACTTGAGCATAAATGAATAAATAAATACATAGGACAAAAAACAAACAAAAACAAAACACACACACACACACACACACACACACACACACACACACACACACACACAGAAAACGGAGAAAAATTGGGCTTGTCTCCTTTCATGTGTTAGCCTCAGTTCACCTAGCTGTAAATAGGTACCTGGAATAAGTGGACGACGTTGTGACGTCCCATCTGGGGTTGGCAAAAATGGTACAAGGCGAGATGGGTATCATATGGTTCACCTAAGCTGATGGCTACCTAAGCCTTCGGGCGAGACGGTACCGTCTATAGTGAGAATGGTACCATACAGATCCACCCTAAGCCTTCGTTTCCGATGTCGCCAATTGGCTAAATACAGACTACACACACATCCACAGCCATTCCAACAGTACATAAAACACTTAACATGCATTTCACGCAATACATTCCCAGTTAAGGAGGCGCGATAATAATGAGCTTAGCTCGCATTGCGTGGATTCTCCTTGACGAACAAGTAACTGAGTAACTGAGTAACACACACACACACACACACACACACACACACACACACACACACACACACACACACACACACACACACAACCTCCTTACTGGTAAACACGGGTTAACATTAGCTATATAATCCAAATAATGTTAATTATGTGGGTTAAACAACTGATCAAAATAGTTCACCGATGAGTCTTAATTGCGTCTCTATACAAGTTCCCTCCTTTCCTTTCCTCTTCTATTTTCTCTCACTTCGAAACCTTGCATTTTTTCTTGTTATCTTGTTTATTTGTATATGTGTATGCCAGGTTTAAAATGCAAAGCTGCCTGTATCAGTTGCCCCCCCCCCCCCCAAAAAAAATAGTAAATAGGCCTAAATAATATATAAATAAATGAAATAAAACGTGATAGAGCTATATTCAAGGTACCGGTACGTTAGAATCTGTGCACACGGAGTTTGAAGTGTGTACGTCATAGGATGAGGGACACATAGATTGAAGGAGAGAAATCCATAGTTTAATTGTTGAGTGGGAGAAAGACTTCTATAAAAAAAAAAAAAAAAACAATATGGGTTTGAAGAAGGTATGACAAAGGTACCGGTAATTAAATTGTCCTTAATAATATATAGCCCTATATACAAGATTATTGCTCGTAATAAACTCTGCTGATATAAGGATAGAAACGTGAATCGCTAATAATATACCCAATTATTGTGTATACATTTGAATATGCAGCATTTATACAGTGCACCCTTCCCACTTTAGCGCTACCCATAGTTTGTGTATGCTTTCCCATTTTTGTCATCGCTTTATAATTTGTATATTTTTGTTTTCTTTCCTCACAGGCGGTTTCAAGTTAGGACAATTTTGAATCTATGGTATACACAAATCGTCCAGTGGTGTGCATTGTAAAAAAACAAACATCTGATTGACTTGGTTAGTGTATAGCCTAAGTGATGAAAGTCTGATAAATGTAGGAAACTTCGTAAAATCCAAGGGGAAAACTCTGCCGGTATGAAACACTGTAAACACTGCCCTCACTTTATATCGGTAACTCTCGCATGGCAGATTGTGAGTTGAACTTTATAAGGATTCTATCACCTTAAGGGGGGTTCACTTTTTGGTCGATTTGTTCATTTATTTATTAGACCTATTTGTCTAGTTTCCTCTTTAGACCTCCATCGAACTTTAAAAAAAAAACATCCATTAGATCCTCCTTGTAGATGAAATGGTACATTTTTCGGCAGAAGGCCGATTCTTCCAAAATTACTGTCGTTCGCCAGGGGAAAAAAATAGACTCCTAAATATCACGAAAGGTCTTAATATTGTTAAAGAAATGTGGCGAAAGGTCTTAAAATCGACAAACTAATGAGGCAAACATCTTAAAATCTGAAACTAATGGGGCCAAACGTAAGGGAGAAGGAGGTCTAGAAAAGCGATACTTCTCCCCTTAAACAATCTATGGTACAGTACCTTTAGTCTAGTTTCCGATACCAATAGAACAGAAAAGAAAAGAAAGGAAAAGAAGAGAAAAGAAAAGAAGAAAAGTAAGAAAAAAAAACACGATTATTTTAGCTTTGAATAATTGACGATACAAGCTTTCATGTCATAGCTCCTTCAGTAACTAAGCCAACTGATTAAATGAACTGGAAAACATACCGTATGTTTAACTTTGCAACTGTAACGCAAAACTGGTATAAATTGTAACGGAGGGTTTAGAAACTACTTTAAATACAGATTGGTATGTGGACTCGAACCACCGACAGTCAGGACGAGTGTCTATGCTTTAATCCACGACACCACGGCGTGATGAAGGAAAGTCAACCTTTTCATATATACAAACACAAATTATCAGACAAACTAACATAAGGTATACACACACACACACACACACACACACACACACACACACACACACACACACACACACACACACACACACACACACACACACACACACACACACACACACACACACACACACACACACACACTCACACTCACGCACACGGTAAATCTGACCTCACGCGAGCAATTGGAAATTACAGAGAAAGTGACCCGTACACATACAGTACATACACCCACACACGTACACACACTCATCGACCCACATAAACACGCACATACGCATCGACTTGGGGCACATACACACGTCGAGAAAAATGAAAGTAAACGACCAAATATTCACCATGGCTTTTGTGTATGAATATTGTAGAGACATACAGGACTCACTGCATTGTATACCAGCACTGGCACTCATAGAAATTCGTTGACGGTTTGTATATTTTTTATGCAAATCCAACGCGCACATACATACATGTGCGGGGGTAGCGAGCTGCAGGGTACACATTGGGTGACATAATTCACCCGCCTGTGACCCAAATCAAAGTTCAACAATGGGGCAACTTGCCTCTTGTTGGGGAGGGAGAACTTGGGGATGTGGTCGATGAGAATAATTACCCTATATTAATAATAAAGTAGACGTGCCGTTTCGTCCAAAATTAAAACGGCATACCCAACTCTGCGATCGGTCACCATCATCACTACTAGTCACTATCATCATTAATATCATCAGCACTACTTCTATTATAATCATCACTACTACTCTCACCATAATTACTAATTCTCTCATCTTCACTACTACTGTATAATCACTAACTTTCATCATAATCAATACTACTCACCATTATCACTACTACTGTCACCATCGTCACTACCATAAACACTACTGTTATCATTATCACTACAACCATCATCATTACTTGTCACTATCATCACTACTACTAGTACTGTCACCATTACTACCACTACAAGACTAGGAAAGACAGACAGACGTCTCACCATCATCATCACATCTGAGACATGTGTATGATATGTGGATTTCTGTGTATGGGTACCCCGTAGGGAATAGGTCCAGGGGGGGGGGGGAATTTTTTTTTTGGACCTAAAATCATAACTATTGCACAAATTCAAAAAATCTTGTTTTAATTACCGTCGCATTCACGCACCGAAGGTTCGTGTGAAGTTTGGTGAAAATCCGTCAAACGGTCTAGGAGGAGTTCTCGGACGGACAGACAGACAGACAGACAGACATTTCGATTAAGCTCGGATCACACATACCCTTCCTGAGCTCCCGTCCAGCCCCGACCAAGACAATAACTTCTGTGTGTGTCCGTGTATGTCCCGTGGGTGTCCCGGCATAACACGTTTTCTGGCAGTTGCCCCGACCCACACGGTCCATTTTATGCATGCATAAAAAGGACGCCGCCTAGGCACGGCGAAATAAGAGGTCGGGGCCGGACGGGAGCTCAGGACGGGTATGTGTGAACCGAGCTTTAGCATGTACCACTATACGGGGGGCGATACCACTCTGCTTACGCAGAGTTGATAATAAAGTAGACGTGCCGTTTCGTCCAAAATCAAAACGGCATACCCAACTCTGCGAAGGGTTACCATCATCACCAATATTATCACCATCATCACTACTATTATCATCATCATCATTTCGTGTGGCATGTGACAATCGACCTTGAATATGGAGATATATTTTTCTTTGATGGAATTTTGAGAGAGAGAGAGAGAGAGGTATTGTTCGTGGTGCGTGTATGTACGTTTTTGTATGTACGATGCAAATATGTACAGCGTGTCTGTATTTGTGCTTGTGTGTGTCCCTGTGTCTTTCATGTGTGGAGAGAGTGAGAGTGAGGCTATCTTAAAGATGATGACCCAGCCCATCCCAAACATAAAGGATAGCCTATCCGTCTATCTATCTACTATATTCTCATTTTATCTATCCTTATTATAATTTTCTGTGTATCTTTCAGTCCATTGGAATTCTGACCTGCTGGATGTTTGTGCACTTCTCTCTCTGTATATGTATGTGCAGGTGTTCTATGTTTGTCTTGCACATTATTTGGAGTTCTATTAGCTTTACTAGAATTACGTCCTGACAACCTCGCTTAGATCGTAAGGACTGTGTGGTCAGTGTATCCATGTCAACCTATGCAAAACTCTAATAACTATACCACCGTCTGTCAGGTCTATTAGCTTCGTTAAATGGGGTGAGATTGAGAGTTTATTGATTGTATTCTCGCCTCTCCCTTAAAAATGAAAGAGGGGAGGTTGGTAAATTTCGCCACTTGACATTGGTGCGGGGGAGCGGTCGATGGGCTTTTGTTTGATGGTCGGTTTTTGGTTTATTTTGTTTTTCGTCTTTTTTTATTGTGTGCTATCCATTTTTTCTGTTATATATTTATTATTTTTAGTGTGACTCTTTATTCATATATTATTAGTATATGCTGTTTTGTCTATTCGTGCGTGTGTGTGTTTTATCCACTGTAGCCTATGTGGTATATATTTTTGTTTTCTGACGAAGTAAACTGTTTTCAGTCATCTAAGTGGAGACCACTATTTATATTCCCTAATAATGTTGTAGTGTAATGTTTTGAAAGTAAGCTACTGAACTCTATGGTTGAAAAACGGAAGATAGTTTTAGCAGTTTCTTTTTAATTACAATATTGTTTGTAACACACACACACACACACACACACACACACACACACACACACACACACACACACATACGTCTGTTAACCGTTTTAGGTGATGATTAATAAATGTACTGTTAACTAGTTCGAAACTATGTATCTTGAGTACCTTATACCTTTCAATATTACAACGTCGAATGTTTAAAATTTGAAAGAATTTGTTCAAGATTAATAAAACCCTCTACTGGTAGCCATAATAAGTGGCATAGTAAATAATTTGAACGAGTTAACCCTCAGCGATTTACCTGTCAATAGCTTCACGTACCTGTATGGAACTGTCTCTTAGGTGTTGTTGCTGTTCCCTAAGCTGCCTGGCCGAACAGCCCCGAGTCCCTGAGGAAGGCCATGGCCGCGATCGGGCCTTTTATCTCCCAAAGCTCTCATTAGCTCCTCTTCAACTACTTCTTCCAATCCTTCTGCTTCTCAGGAATGAAGCTACCTTCTTAACATTGACTCCTCTTGGCAAAACAAAATACAAAAATAAATAAATCTTGGCTAGAGAATGCAGAGAAACAAAGAATACAAAAGCATGTCCTTGTGCCTAGGGATAGTATACAAACAGAGCTAAGTTATCTTACACCCGAAGCTTCAGAGGCAGAAAGAAAAAATGCTACGCGATGAAAGCACAAAAACAAAGAATAGTGACTTTGTTCTTCTCAGTGTCTCCTTGTCTCTTGCTCCACCAAGATCTTGAGGGGGGTCACCGTTTTTTTTGTGTGTATATCTTTCTCTCCTTTTCTCTTTTCCTGGCTTGTATCCATTCGGCCCCATTCAGCTAACTGTTTTAAGACGTTTATCCCCATCCAGGTGTCGATTTCTTCCTGGCGAGCGAAAGCGAGCCAGCATTGTACGGAGACATTTTCTATCGAAAAATATACAAATTTAGCTTGCTTTCAAAACAAAAATATATATGCTGGCTCGCTACCGCTCGCCAGGAAAATATTGACACCTGGATTGGGGTAAACGTCTTAAAACAGTAGGCTGAATGGGGCCGAATGGATACAAGCCAAAGACCAGTTTCTCCTAAATTGCAGGCTCACTATCACTTGTCAGGATAATATTGACACCGGAGGCTGAACCTTATATCCCCAATTCACCCTGTATAAGAGATTTTGTTTCTGGCATTATACCATCTTATTACCAATGGAAATTATAGGACTCGCTGAAAAAAAATCAGCTCTCTATGTGCGTGCACGCGCGAGCGCAGAATTTCATTGCACTATTTGAAAAATCCACTAGTCACTGAAAATTGTTCAAATTTCCCGCAATTTTTGTATGGCGTATCCTACAAGCATCCCCTACAACGTAGCGTCCTCGCTTTCCCATATTGAATAATAGAAGGTGCTGAAAAAATATATTATATAATTATTTTTGGGGTACAGCCGATTTTGGCATGAAAAAGGTCGAATCTCTGAATTTTTCGGCGAAACGGCCATTATTAGAACGGACAGGCGTTGCTATATAGCCCTTTTTATAGTGTGTAGAAGGGGAACGAATTTGAGCAATACAAAAAAATGTAGTGGCACTTGTAAGTGCCAATATATGATCTCTGGCAATTGAAATTCTTAAAAATCGATTTTCCAAATCATCATTGTGGGGAGAATGCTTTAGTTAGGCCTCCTTTGGAAGTTTTCTATGGCATGCGCTCATAGAAAGCGGAGTTTGATGGCAAACTAAATTAAAAAAAATTGAGAAAATTGAGTATGACAAACGATTACACATAATATTTGTCACAAAATCCATGATATTGGGGCCCCCAGAAGGGGGTGCTAGGGATGTCATATGGGTGTTTATGCCCTCATATAATAATTTCTATTGCTTACAGAAGCCTTTTAGACAAAAGACACAAAACAAATGTTTTGGTGGCTGAAGGCAAAACATTTCGTTTTTCGGGGGGCATGGGCGAACCCCCGCCCCGGGGGGGTTATGGATGCGATATGTTTTTTTGTTCCCTCTTATGCTATTCTCCTATGTTGAAAGAAGCATTTTAGAAGAACAAAAAAAATTGAAATTTTGACTTCTGGGTTCAGCCGAGGTTCAGCCTCCTCTTATTCTCTTAATGGCACAGAAGGTATTAAAATTGACAGAAATAGGGTGAGAGGTCTTAGAATTGCCAAACTAATAGCGCAAACATCTTAAAATCTCAAAATTAAAGGGCTAAACATGAGGGGAAATGGTGTGTGTCTCCCCCCCCCCCCCGAATTTATGAATTTATGAATTTATGAAAATTATTTTCTATGCACCAACTATAAACCCATACATACTATAATTTTATTGAAAAGAAAGTTTTATCCAAAAATCAATCTGGATAGATATAATTGCATAGAGAAAAGCATAGTGGGTCTACGAATTCTCTTGAGTGGGCTAGAGACTATGGTATCAGAGTGTACAGTCGCGCTAATAAGTGATGTCTCGGCACCTTTTGATCAATAATTGGTATCAGCACTATCTAAGCTTCATTTCTTCATATCGAGTGAAATATACAAACACGTTCCAACCACCCTTTTCAACATCTGACAGACATTAATACAGCACAGAGCAAGCCAAACGTAACGACAGCTAGGACATGACTTATTAGCGCGACTGTACTACGCTTGATACATTCATGGGTACGACAGAAAGTCAATAGTTTACGCCCATTATGCTAGTAAGACGGTAGTAAGGCCTCTCTCTCTCTCTCTCTCTCTCTCTCTCTCTCTGTCCGGGGCGCTCGTCTATCCAGTCTTCGATCTCTCTCGGGGGGGGTCCTCGCTCTCCCTCGGGGAAAACCGGGGGGGCTCTCTCTCTCTCTCTCTCTCTCTCTCCGTTTTGTTTTACGTACTTTTACCACATGATTAAGAATACGGCTCGACAGTTCAAAACAGGCGATTTGAATTAGAAGCATTTTTGTTTTTAATAATTGAACAAAGTAAACAGAATAGATATTTTCAAGGAAGT